>ML790723.1:113392-142688 GCA_009831015.1 Picea engelmannii
TTTTATTATCTCTCATATATTCTTGGGTGGAAGGAAGGGGCAAGGATAGAGAGTTCAAATATCTCTTGATATTGGAGGATTGTATCTTCCTCTTGGAGTTTTATCCCTCCCTTTACATTTGGAAGCTGTAGCTACCTTTGAAATTCATTACTTCCCTTGAACAAAAACTATTGATTATTTCTCATATATTGTGCATGGTGTATTGTGGTGTATTGGTGTAACTCTTATACTATTTTTCATTGCTCATTGGATATAATTGAATGGTTTAAGTATAAGTTGAAAAAGGTTTTTAAATTGTACTTGATACTGATTCAACCCCCTCTCAGTATCAACATCCACTGTGTGAGAAGATCCAAGACACTCTAAGGTAGTCTAAACGTTCAAAAGTAACACACACTAAAAAAAGTCCCTAGAAGATAAGACAAGCAAACACTAAATTAATTGGAAGAATAGTTACAACAACCAACACTAGAGCAACTTACTGGTGCAAGTGAAACTCGAACACGGAAGCACCCTATGGGTATACTCTACAAAGCATGGCCCGATGTCTATCCTAGGTACCATGGTATACCCTCACAGTCACCTGTGTATGTCCCTAACAAAGATTGGCAACTAGGTTTCCAGCACGCGAACAGTCGAAAGTCGGGTAGACCACAATGAGTAGGGTATTGAGCTCGAAACCTGTCAAGGGTATCGAGATAAAATGGTATGGAAGACAACTGAGGACCTCAAACAGATTTGAGACCCATGAAGCCCCGTGGCAAATGCAAATGACGGAATCCCAAAACAAGCCCTCTATATGTGTTCTCCACTACGATTGGTCCAACTTTGGAGGGGTTATCTCTGCTACCTTTCTGCACACGACCTCGTGTTTATCCCTTGTGTTAAAGGGGGGTCCCATATAACTTTCACGACACTGGACTTAGACACTCCCAAACTCAGACTCCAATGTTTGATTTTAAATGCCCTTGAAGAGTTTCCTCTCCAACCTAATCCAAGGCCCTAATCCTGAACTAGTTGGTGAACCCTACAAACATAAAAGTCTAGTAGATTTTAAATTTAGCATTAATTTTATGGATTTGTCTTACGTCAAGGGGTATGAAGGTGAAACTGATGATGTTAAAAAGACAAAAGTGAAAAATGAATAAAAAAGCTGGAAACAAAACTTTTACTTAATGTAAAATTTCAAGAACTTTTCAAAAAAAGATTTTTTAACTTTTCTAAGATTTTGGAGAGCAAACTCAAAAGAAATTTCACTCGAATATGAGCTACTTATGATCTAAGTGAACTACAAAAACTTATGAAATAAACGACTTTTCTCTGGCTAATAATGCAAAAACACACTTTTCAACCAAACAAGAAAATGAAAAGATATTTTTTTATTTATTTAAATGCTAGTAAAGCAAGAAAGGAAAAATACCGACAAGCAAAAAACCAAGAAAAACAATTTTGGCCTAGTCGCAGATCGCAAAGAATCAGGTCAAAAGTCACACACTAGCAAATCGTTTTTTTTAAACAATGACTCTCACACTTGTCTAAAAACCTTAAACATTCTTTTATTTTTATGACAACTTTTTTAACTGAGAAAAAGCAGGCTAAGGGTAAGATTAATCCTAAGCTACTGACTACTCAAACATAGATTCAAACACCTGAGAGGAATAATTCTTATCAAGGGAAAGGATGAATGCCTTACCCTCAACAAAAAGTATCCTATACAAGCACATGACTGTTAATCAAACAACACACGTGTGAACGCGTGCTGAATAGAAACAGACGGCGTGTACACACGGGATGACCTTGTACAGGCCGCATGTATATCTAAACTCTGAGAAAAAATGAAAAAAGACAGACCAAACCAGGAAGAGACCACTGATATTGATAACTAAGATCCCTTGAAGGCTTGGACACTCTTTCTAACAAAAAACAAATAATGTAAGGAAAAAATGATAAAGAAAAAAAATCTGAGATAGGACTGCTAGCAAACAAGACTCAGACAAAATTCAAGAAAACCCTCTGAGAATGTGTGATTCTGACAGGGAAGAGGATGACTGCCTCTGAAGTTCTCTGAACTCTACACGCTACTGCTACTTCCTCAGCTAGCGTTCACATGTGGGTTGTAAGAGAGTAGGGTGTAGGTACACGCGTAGACCTTATGTAGGCCGCATGTACCTCTGTGGGTCCCGAAAACATAGTCAAGCAAAAGGCAGGGAAAGCTAGTATGGAAAAATAGACTCCATGTTAGCTCAGACCTTACAGAAACTAAAAGAAAAAACAGGCAAGAAAAACTAGTCTGTAAAACTACCCAAAAACTAAAAATTCCAGGAACCCTAGAGAGTCTCCCCAGTACGGTCGCCAATTCTATTGTGGGGAAAATCTTCCTATGGACTATCAAATAGAGTTCAAACTTTGCATGCAGATATGACCGAAGAGAAATTACTTTCTACCTTCATCCCTAGATTTAAATCCCCTTTTCTTAGTAAATGCATGGAAATATCAACCTACCTCGTTCCTGGCATTTGATGTCGATCCTCCATTGTGCTTGATTTCTTGTTCGCAATACTCCTTCCAAAGCCGACCTGCATCCAAGACAAGCAACAACTATGCATGCATACTACTTATATACTAACGGGTTAGAAATCCAAACATATATTGATCAAACTATAAACAGTTCAAGAATTGGGACGGGAAAAGAATTTTATTTATTACTTTGAATGAGTCAACTTACAAAAGTTGAGACTGACCACCACTCCTCGAACCTGATCCTAGGATCCTCTTCTTCTATCCTCCAACTGATTTGCTTTGAATCTCCTTTGGCACAAGGAAAGGATAAAGGGTTGGGACAATGGGAATACGTAAATGGGCAGAGTTTCTTTGCTATATTTTTCTCTCTTCCAAATGGGACCCCTACCCCTTCTTTTATAGGCTAGAAGGGGATAGGTATTTGGACGAACCCTCGGCCATGCATGGCCAGGATTTTCAGTTAACTCACCCATATCTTTTGTGCTCCATCGGAAACTTTCCTTTTTTCGTGCTTTTGTGGATCCACGCAGGCTGTTTTGGGTCAGCCAGTGTGTACACGCGTGAAATAATGGATTAGGGCATGTGGGCCTTTATAAAAGAGGATTTTCAAAGAGTTGTTCAGCAGTGCTTTGGCAAAGAAGGGATATGAGTTGGCTTGATGCCAGGTAAGCATGTGTGGTTCAATTTAGGGTTATAACATTTCCTCCCCATCGATAACCAATTTCTTAAAACCCTTCCTTATAACCCCCAAACTTTAACCTCTAAATCCACAATGGTCGCGGCTGGAGGAGATGGGGTAGGAGGTGCTGCCACAACTGGTCCAAGAGGAGGAGCAGGCGACCAAGTACCACCTCCTTGGATATTTGCAAAGGTTGCTGCAAGATATGCCCCTCTGGTTCTACCAGTCCCTCTCGTTGATTTACTATAAAATTACATGAAAAACCTACCCAAGTTCATGGGAGAGGGCGATTTAACGGCAGCTTAACACATAAATTTTTTCGATCAATTCGCTGAAATTATTGGATTGGAATATGAAGATGTTTACTCCAGAATTTTGGTTCAAACCTTTGAAGGGCAAGTAAGAACCTGGTTTCGAGGCCTAGCAGTTGGATCTATACCATCATACGATGAACTTGAAAATGATTTTATCAGACAGTGGGGTGAATGGAAAGACCATCTTTATTATCTAAACGAATTTGGGGCTCTTCGAAAGAAAAAATCAAAATCAGTTCTTGAGTTTACCCAATGATTCAATAAATTGTACAATAAGATTCCAACCGAGGTCAAACCCTCACAACCTGTAGCGAAAGTGACTTTCATTGGATATTTTGACCCCGACTTCGCCCTGTTATTAAAGGAGAGAACATCAATAGATCTCACCAAGATGCAAGATGATGCCTTGGAAATTGAATCTAACATGATGGCATCAGGGAAGCTGAAAACCAAATTTGAGAGTGGAAACGAATAAATCATGAGATACAGGGAGAAAGGAGGACGCTCTAGATCAGGAAGATCTTCAGAAGACAAAATAGATGATATGGCTAGAATAATCAAAGAACTGTCAAATAAAATATCGAGAATGGAACTAGAACAAGCTAAGAATGATAATTTCCTGAGAAAGGAGTTCAGGAAGAACCCTAATTCACAAAACCACCAAACACAAATTAAGAATGAAGATCAAAAAATACAAACCCCTTTTAAAAGAGAAAACTTTATAGGAGGACAAGACGTGGAGGATTTCGAGGAGTTAGAAGTGGATATGAATAATCTTGGTGATGACTGCTTACAACCCTATATAAAAAAACAAGATTACAAAAAGTCTTTGACTACAGAGTATAGGACTGAGAGTAACAATAACAGCAGGGTTTCAAAAGATACGACCCATCAGGGAATAGCGGATGGTATAGTGGCCGAACTCCACCAAAAGCACAACCTAAGACCTAGAAACAAGGTTTCCACAACTGCTCCAGTTAAAATGATACCGTCGAGGGTTGAAATTGACGAAGCAGTTTCAAAAATCACTGAAAAACAGACTGAAGGGACTAAGTACACTAACATACAGTCTATTAAAACAAAGACAACAGAAACGCCACCCTTAAGCACGTAGAAACTAGACACCCCTGTTACTAAAACAAAGGCCCCTCAACCAAGGAAGGCTGAAAAGAAAGGGTTGGAGACTCAAACCATGGAAATCGATAAAAACATTGGAAGTTTTAATCTAGAGAATGAAATCAATAAGATCAAAATCCCTATTCCCCTAGTCGAACTGGCCACAAATATGATATACCGAATTTTTTTTGAAAAAATGATTAGTTTTTACGAAAATGAAAGTCAGGACGATGTTACTAACTTAGAATATGATAAGCCTAACATAATTTTCATCCCACACTTCGAAGGTTCCAAAGACACTATTGCCCCTTTCTACATCACTTTGACTGTTTTTAACCATCTTCTCCATAACTGTATGTTAGATTATGGGGCCTCTCACAATGTGATGCCTAAAGCAATCATGGACAGACTTGGCCTTGAAATCACCAGGCCTTATGGAGATTTATATTCTTTTGATTCAAGGAAAGTTAAGTGTATAGGCATGATAAAGGACTTAGTTGTAAACCTTGCACAGGTACCTACGAAAAGCGTTTTAATGGGTGTGGTTATCGCAGATATACCCCCAAAATATGGCATGCTCTTGTCCTGGTCCCGTGGTGCTAAACATGGAGGTTCCCTTCAACTTGATATGACGTACGCAACAATTCCAGTTTTTGGAGGACAGTTCAGGTGATTGTAAAGGGAAACCAGGTTAGCATTTATGGTTAGTGACCCTCTCAGCCCAAATAATTATCCTGTATATATTGTTGATCAGGATTTGGGTAATTGTATATTATCTATAGATGATGATGTTGATGCGTGTATAGAAGAAATTTGCACAGGAAATAAAAAATAAAAATAACAAATAGAACAAGATGTATATAGCACTAGTGTTTGGAAAATGTTTTTTGACGGTGCCTCATCTTATCTTGGAGCTGGGGCTGGAGTAATTTTTGTGGCACCTGATAACCAATTCGATATCCCTTTCTCTTATAGGCTACAGTGGAACATTGACCACATTAATAATGTATGTGAGTATGAAGCTCTAGTGTTAGGGTTAGAGGCCGCTAGGAGAATGAAAATTAAAAACCTGGAAGTTTTTGGTGATGCAGAGTTGATCGTGAAACAGGTTAATCACCAGTACCAGGCCAAACATCCTAGGTTAAGGTCATATCCAAATTGTGTTTGGGACCTAATCAAAAAAAAAATCTCCACTGTTAATATTCACTTCATCCCGAGAGCAGAAAATCAATAGGTGGATGCTTTAGCCAAAGCTGCTTTGACTTTCGCACCTCCCACTTCTTTCAAACTAAAGTATCATATACAAATGAGACATAGGCCTTCCATACCCAATAACATACAACATTGGCAAGTCTTTGAGGATGATGAAAAACTCTGAATTTTTTTAGAAATAGTAGACGAGTTCGTCGAAACGCATGCTGACCAAGAGAACCAAAACGATCCTATTTGGATCATGCAGGAAGGGGAAGACCCCCAAGAGTTCCAGGATAAAATCGCTAATCACCGTATGCTTGTTTTAAAAAATAATTAGATACCCAAGGGTGTGATTCCCTTAGAAAGGCTCTTTAATCATGATGACATCCCTTTGAAGACTACCTTACAGCCTCATCCGAAAGAGGTCAAAGATTGCAATATAGGTACCGAAGAGAGTCCTAGATTAGTTAAAGTATCCAGGTACCTGTCTCCTGAAATCAAAAGTAAATATGTTGAGTTTCTTGAAAAATGCAAAGATGTTTTTTCCTGGTCTTATGATGAGTTGAGAGCTTATGATACAACTATCATGGAACATAAAATTCCACTAAAACCAGGCGTGAAACCTTTTAGGCAGAAACTCAGGCAGATTAACCCAATCTTATTACCGGTGATAGAAAAAGAAGTCAAAAAACTCCTCGATGCTAAAATCATAGTCCCACTGAGATACTCTGAGTGGGTAGCTAATTTAGTCCCAGTGAGAAAGAAAAATGACGAGATCAAACTGTGTGTCGATTTTAGAAACCTGAGTCGATCATCACTCAAAGAAAATTACCCATTACCTAAGATGGATCACGTTTTAGAAAGAATAGTTAGAGCTAACAGAATGTCTATGATTGATAGTTTTTAAGGTTACAATCAGATCGCGGTGCATCAGGACGATAAAGAAAAAACTTCTTTCACTACCCCTTGGGGTACTTTTATGTATGATAAAATGACTTTTGGTTTAATGAATGCAGGGGTAACTTTTCAGCGAGCCATGGATTGAAAGAGATAAGTTTGTTGTTATCTATCTTGATGACCTGACTGTGTTCTCTAAATATGATGCAGAACATCTAATTCACCTTAAACAAACCTTTGAGTAATGTCGAAAATTTGGTTTTTCACTCAATCCCAAGAAATCTCATTTCGCAATGCAGGAAGGTAAACTCTTGGACCATATCTTGTCTAAAGATGGAATCAAAATCGATCCAAAAAGGGTTGAGGCAATAGATACTATAAATTTTCCTATAAATGTAAAGGAAATTCAGTCTTTTTTAGGAAAAATAAATTTCTTGAGGAGATTCATCCCTAACTTTGCTGAAATCGTAAAATTGATAACATATATGCTCAAAAAGGACAGTGAGGTGAGATGGACCAGCGAAGCCAAAGCATCATTTCAACGCATCAAGAAGGTAATAAGAAAAGAACTGGTCTTGGCAAGCCCAGATTACACAAAAGAGTTTTTGATTTTTTCTTTTTCTTCAGAACATAGTATCGCAACTGTATTGTTACAAAAAAACGAGGAAAGTTTTGGGCGACCTATTGCATTTTTTAGCAAAAGTCTCAGAGATGTTGAGTTGAAATATGATATATTGGAGAAACAGGCCTATGCAATGGTGAAATCTCTCAAGGCTTTCAGAAGTTATGTACCCTCTTATGTACCCTTTAGCTCTGTTAAAGATATCCTGGTGCAACCAGACAACGAGAAAAGAAGAGGCAGGTGGTTATCTAAGATCCAGGAGTTTGACCTAGAAGTCAAACCAACTAAATATATCAAAGGTCATGGTTTGGCCAAATTACTTTCCAAATCGAATTTAAAAGCACTTGGGATAAATCTTTTGCAAGAGAACGAGGAATTTCTGGAAATAGATGAGCTTGATGTCAATGCACCTACAACCGAAATTCGAGACAAGTTTTCTACTTCGGCCTGGTATCACGACATCGTCCATTACCTACTTACACTTCAATGTCCTAGTGAGTTAACCCCGTCTAAATCTAGGACGCTAAAGTTACATGCTGTAAAATATTGTATCATAGATGCTAAATTGTATTGGAAAGACCCCTTAGGTTTCCTACTGAGGTGTTTAGTTGAAACTGAAACAGAAGGGGTTATGGATGAATTCCATGTCGGAGTGTGTGGAGGGAGTCATGTGTGCTGAGAAACATCTTATAAAATCTTAAGAGTTGGATATTATTGGCCGAAATTGTTCACAGAGGTGAACACTAAAGTCCTAAATTGTGTCCCTTGTCAGTTGTTCATAGGCAAGCAGAAGGTCCCAGCTTTGTCCCTTATTCCAGTTAAAACCGAAGCCCCATTTCAACAATGGGGACTTGATTTCATTGTAGAAATTCATCCACACTCCAGCACACATCACAAATGGATCCTAACTGCTACTGATTATTTCACTAAATGGGTGGAAGTTATCCCCACAAGAAGTGCAACTAATTCGGTAGTAATCAGTTTTTTGGAAGATCATATTTTATGAAGGTTTGGTTGTCCTCAAAAGATAGTCACTGATAATGCACAAGCATTTAAGTCAATGGCCATGATAATTTTTTGCCAAAAATATAACATCGTACTAGGACACTCCACAACTTACTATCCACAAGGTAATGGTCTGGTTGAATCATCTAACAAAATCCTGATTATCGTGATAAAAAAGGTTTTGACTGAAAACAAGAAAGCGTGGCATATCCATTTAAAATATGCTCTATGGGCCAACATAATAAGTACTAAAAGATCATTTTTTTGTAAGTTCCCACTGGTTTCCTCAAATATTCCATGACCAAATCACCAATGTAAAAATCCACTTGTCTCCTTTTCATGTCTACCCTCTCTTTATATTTACCATTGTACTCCTGCAATATTTGCTTTCCACTTCCTGCAACTCTTATAGGCTTATAGCAAAATCCTGACCATTAGCACTCCTTAATTCCTTCTTTCCCAAATTTCTTAGTTCATATACTCCTCTTGGATGCATTCCATATACAATATAGAATTGAATTATTCATTTTATCCTATTTGGTGAGTCATTATATGCAAATTCATCCTGAGCAGGCATCTAGTCCCATTGCTTAGGACTTTCATGCACAACACTCCTCAAAATATTCCCCAAACTCCTATTCACTGCCTATTTTTTATCATCAATATGTGAGTGATAGGTTGAGATAAAAATGAGATTCATACCCAATTTCTTCCATAGGGTTATCCAAAAATGACCTACAAATTTTGTGTCATGATCTGAAATAATTCTTATGGGTAGACCATGTAGTCTCACTATTTCTCAAAAAAAAAAGATTGGAAATATTAGTCGCATCACTAGTCTTCCTACAAGAAATAAATGATCCATTTTTGAAAATATATCTACTACAACATAGATAGGATCATTCCCCTTTTGTGTCTTTGGTAATCCCAATACAAAATCCATGATGATCAAATCCCATGTTTTTTTTGGAATAGTTAGTGGTTGGTACACTCTTGTGTTATGACTCCTTCCCTTAGCATGCTGACAAATCCTGCACTTTTCCATAAATTTCTTCACATGATTCTACATACATGGCCAATAATAGAAAGCATTTACATGTACACAAGTATTGTCTTGACCAAAATTTCATGGCAGTCCTCCATTGTTCTTTTCTTTAATCAAATTATCCCTCATTGAACACTTTGGTATGCATAGTTTGTTTTTCTTGAACAACAACTCTTCATGTAACAAACATATTGCCCAACCATTGGATTCTATTGTTGGAAACTAGGTTTTCACAAGCTGCATAAGCATGTTTAAAATCTACATCATCCTTATAGAATCTCCTTTAAACCATCAAAACCTAAAGTGTTGACTTAAAGTTCTTCCAAAAGAAAATTAATCCTACTTAATGCATCAACAACTTTATTAGTCTTACCACTTGTATGTTAAATCAAAAAAGTAAAATTCTGCAAAAATTCAACCAACTTGGCATGTGTTTGGTTCAACTTTGGTTGACTACTTATAAACTGTAATGCATAATTTCCAGTGTATAGGAGAAACTCTTTGGGAATGAGATAATGCCTCCACTTCTTGAGTTCTTGGACAATTGCATAAAATTCCTTGTCATAAGAGGAATACTTATGTTTTGCTTCATTTTATTCTTCACTAAAAGATGCAATTGATCTCTACTCCTCACCCAAAACAACGCCTATTGCAGTACCACTAACATCACTCTCGACTTGAAAGGATTTATCAAAGCTTGGAAAAGCTAATATAGGATTTTTAGTAATTGTTTTTTCAATAATTTAAAATTTCTATCTGTTGTTTTTGTCCACTTAAATGGTTGTTTGCTTTCTTTGATAATTTCTACATTAGGTGCACATATTTTACTCAAACATCTAATGAATTTTGTATAAAAAATTGCAAGTCCATGGAAACTTCTTACCTAAAATGTATTTCTAGGGGTTTTCCAATTCACAACTACTTGAACCTTTTCTAGGTCCATCTCCAAATCTTCTTCATATACTACAAACCCCAAATATATCATCTCCCTTTTCATAAAACTTCATTTCATCAAATTTATCAACAATATTTCCTTCTGTAGGGTACTCAAAACCATCTTAAGATGTATTAAGTGTTCCTCCTTTGTCTGGTTGTAAATAAGAATGTCATCTATATAGACTATCACAAACTTTCCAATAAATTCCTTTAAGGCCTCATTCATCATCCTCATTAATGTACTTGGAGAATTTGTGAGCCCAAAAATGAATCACCAATCATTCATATAGTCCATTATATGTCTTAAAATAAGTCTTCCATTCATCCCCTTCTCTTATCCTACTTTGATGGTACCCACTTTTTAAATCAATTTTTGAAAAATATTTTTCCCCACTTAAGTAATTCATCAAATCATCTATTTTGGGTAATGGAAATTTGTACCTTATGGTAATTTTGTTAATTTCCCTAGAATCAATGAACATTTTCCATCCACCATCCTTCATTGGGATAAGAACTATCAGTACAACACACATGCTCAAACTTTCTTTCACCAAACCTTTGTCTAACAACTCATGTACCTTCTTCTTTATCTCTTCATTCTCTTGAGGGGTCAATTTGTACGCTTATTTGTTACAAAGAATTTCTCCAGGTATCAAATCCATATGGTGACTAATACTTCTCACAGGAGGTAAAGAATTAGGTAATTCATCTACTATGATATCAGTAAATTCATTAAGCATACCTTTAACTTCAGTAGGAAAATTGTCCAAATTTGTAGTGGTGAATATTACCTTTGGCTTACCAACAAGAGAAAAATGTACCTCCTCTTTATTCTTGACTTCTTGTAGCAACTCCTTGCGACTCATCATAAGAAAACTAGGTCCATGTTCTTCTTTGACTGATTCACCCTTCAAGGGAAACAACACATGCTTATGTCCATATTTCTCTAGGGAATAAGAGTTTCTCGTTCCATCATGAATAGCCTTCCTGTAATAATTCCATGGTATTCCTAATATAATATGGAAGACATCCATGGGAATTATATCACATAATACCTCATCCTTATAAGTACCAATTTGGAATTCCACCTTACACTGTTCATTCACCAAGAGTTGATGTCCCTTCTACAACCATGACACTTTGCAGGGAGTGGGATGTGCCATCCTCTTCAATCTTAGATTCTCTACTATCTCTGTGGAAACTGATTAGTTGTACTTCCACTGTCAATGACAATTTTTCAACACTTCCCCTTTGACTTACATACAATTCTAAATTGACTTTTCCTTTGTGTTGGCTCACTTGTCTCTTTCTCTTACTTGACCAAGAATATTTTCAGCATTAAAGACTCCCCTACCTCATGATTTTCTTTCTTTTCCATTGTATTAGTTATTTCTTCCCTGTCCTATGAAACATTTTCATTCCTCTAGTTTGCTGATTTATTTTCATGACAGTCCTTAGACATGTGTCTTGCCTTGCCACAAGTGTAACATCTAAGTTCTATTCCTCCTCTACCTCTTCCTCTAGAGAAAAATATCCTTCCTATGAATTAACCTCCTCTTGATGGTTGATTGCTTGAGCTTGAGCTGCTCCCTTCATCTTTTGAATTTTGTAATCTTTTTTTGTGACTGGATTGTCCTTTACCTCTTGTTGGACCTCTTCCCCTAGTTCTCTGACTTTGTTTTCTAGCTATCTTATCCTCTGCTTTCAAATTTGCATGATAAGAATCTTCTATAGTCCTTAGGGTCAAGAGACTGATTTCATCCTAGATGTCATACCTTAATCCATTGATGTACCTTGCAACCCTCTCAGCATCATTCTCCACATGCCTTTCCCTAATGTTTAACCTATAGAATTATTTTGTATAATATTTTACTCAAATAGTTTTCTTCCTCAGTGTTGTGTATGTTTCGTCACTTGGGTGAGAAAAACAAGGGCACTTGCATGCCTAGTTGGGCATGCTAAACAATACAGAGGTTAGTGCATGAGTTAAGCAAACAAAGCACATGAAATAAACAAGTAAACAAACTAAAAACAACTAAGAAAATAAAACTAGAATGAATAAGAAACTTTTAGAACCATAAACAAAGAACCAATGACCAAGATTATGCCACCAATGGATAAATATATTAGTTGGCAAGACACCATGGAGAAATAAGGAATTATGAGTCCCCTCTTCCTCCTTGGGAGGGCTCTTGAGTTCCCTAATGGAGATCTCTTCTTACAATGGTAGAAAAGAAAGAAATGATGAAGAAATCAATGCCTATTCCCTCAGGAGGTAAGTGGAATGGCCTATTGGAATGTTTCTATAATGATCCAAGGAGAAAAGAGGATTCCCAAGGGAGGATTGAAGAAGCATAACAATACTATGAAAATCATAATTTCTTAGTGCACCCATGGCCTCCATTTATAGCATTTCTTCAAGGAAATATTCAATTGGTTCTTAGTGTGAACAAGGGGCCCTTTAGGGCACCCTTTCGTCCTTGACCAGCCCCCCATTCAGATTCAACTCAGATCTGAGGGTCAAATCAAGTTGGGAATTCGTCCATAAGTGGTTGAGGGGATGACAAGAACCATAAATGTGGCGTTCACAGGAGTGTGCGAATTTTCTCATAAACAATCGTGCATATGGCGCATTGTGCGCTCTATGAGATTCTTTGGCCCATGCACTATGTGCGCGCTTCCTTTAGTGAGTTAGCGCATGCCAATTTTTTTCCCAATTGTATAGTTTTTGCCTCTTTAAAATGAATTTTTGTGTTGTAGGTGAACTAATAGTTGTTTGGCATTGATATATTTTTGTAACCATTTGCGTGCAGTGTTGCGAATGAAATTTCAGTGATAACAGATGCCCCCTGATGTGTGAGGTTAGGAGCATACATATAGCCGAAATACATCAATGTTTATTCTACTGAGAGTGCCATTGTAATGAAGAGTGTCGATAGGAACTGCAAGATTGATCCATGGGAGGGAGAGGGGAAACTGTGGGACCCAAACCTTTCTCTAGGGAGAAAAAAGAGAAAATGTGTATACAAACGAGGCGGGCATGCCCCATGCTCATGTCATGTAACTCAAAATGTAAGACAACAAATGAAGTTGTATGTTGATGTAGATAAATGCAATGCCCTCTAGGGAAGTTTGATAATTACATATGACAATTTTGATGGTGAACATACTATGAAAAGAGGCAAGGATGCCTGTAAGAAGTGTCGATGACTCGTACACATTGATGGCCTAAATATTTCAAAGGTCTTCGACTATTATAAAACAACTGCAATAGTCACATAGTAAGACCCACCGTAACATGAGATTTTGTTGAAGTCGAATGTTATGGGGGTCAACGGAAGTAGAGAGAAATGATGGTTCTCTCTGTGTCATCTGAGACTCCTCATTGTAAAGATAATGAGAGTCAAGATATTTTCTCCTTGTTGGAAACGATGTTGACGTCGACAGAAAGGGAGACATGAATCCAAGAAGCAAAGGGCTTCATGAAATATGTGGAGATAAGATCAGGAACTAATAGGGAACATGAATGAAGTCAAGAGGTGGTGAGACTCAAGACTACCCTTGGTTGGGGATATGTTTGAAGGATGATTGGCATAAACCGTAAAACTATATCTAGTGTTAGGGGGACGGCTAGACATGGGTTTAAATTGTGCCAGAGGCGTGAAAAAGTGGACAAACTCAAAGATCAGGGGTACATGGACTGTGGGATACTAGGGGTTTATGGATGATGTCAAAATGAGTAAAGGGGAGTGGATGCCCCAACCAAGGGAGACATTGGTTGCGTTGCCATAAAAATAAGGTCATCAAGGGTGACGACAAAAAACTAAGTAAATGCTGGAAACAAAGGCTTTTTACAATTACCAAATAAATAAAGAATAATTTGGGATGAATGTATAGATACAAAAACGGGTGCCCTAGTGCAATATGGGTTGGCCTGTGAGGGCACAAGTTGCATGGAGAACTGGTGGAGGGTGGGGGCCCCATGGGTGGGTTTCTATATGAGGTAAATGAATGGAGGGAAATCTGCAGATGGGAAAATAGATTGTGGATGAAATGAGGGTTTAATGATAATGCGGAGGTGCAGTCAAATAGAACCGAGATAAGATAACACGGGAGTCCATTGGGAAATCTAGAAAAATGATGAGAAGGATTATGTGGCATATTCTTGGAAATGCATAAGACTATCGAGACTCCTATCCCTAGGGGGTGAAAGAAGCATGAGTGTCAAAGTACCAAGGGGAACTATGAATGGGACAACTCATGTGGGGGAGAGTGATACCGGGTGACAGTACCAAAATGTAGCAGAGGTGACCTTACTTCAGAGCTGGATGTATGGACCCTAAAGGTGAATATCGGAAGGTGTGATTGGGAGATGCAGTTGATATTCAAAGGGAGTGATCACATGCCAGTTTAGATCGTATACCTGAAGGGGATGCGCTGGTTGGTGATGACCAAGTACCTGCACACATTAAAACCGAATACCCGACGTGACCAATATCTGAAGATAAAGAACATATAACTGTTATTTGATAATTTTGAACATGAGCATGCATACCTGGACGTGATGTGAGAAAAATGCTCTCTCGGGGCTGAGTGCAGATGGTGACCAAGGGAATGTGATTGTGTAGATGGCAGGATCCTAATCTTGTGGCTAAAGACATATAAAGAAATAGACACTCTAGGCTCCTGTAATTGAGTGTGGAATTTTGGAAAAAGGGACTATATATGGTTGTTGGGACCACAATGTCACCTCATTCATACCCTCTTACAGGAGCTTGAGCCGACCGATTCAGGATTTGTGAGATTCAGGTTAGTGGTCCCATCCTCCTACATAGTATATAGTTTCTAGTTTTTTAGGTAGGGGTCGTACAAATGGTTGTACTAGGGTAGGTTTAGGGGTGGGCCCACTAATGCGTAGGAGAAGGAAGGATAGCTACACTGAGATGCACGGGTATAATTCCATCTCCCTCGCATGATGTGTGGTTGTGCTGGACACAACTGTGCAGAGGGGCATGTGGGTAGGGGGTAATATTTCTTGTGGGAAATGAACCAAAGAATTGGGAGGATTCGAGGGAATATACTCAGACAGTCTATCTATGAACCATGGAGGGGTGGGAAGTGACTCAGGTTCAGGGGAGGTGATGTTGATAGTATATAGGGGGATTAACTTGTGTCACATGAGGTAAGGTGGTCAAGTGATTTTGAATAAGGGTTAATTGACGACGTCAATATTCAACAATCAAAGGACACTGGTATGTGAAATGAGCAAGTAAGTCACAAAGAGAGAAAGGGAATCGCATTCGTTTGGGGACTGAGGTCGAGACATAATGGATTTCGGTGACGTGGGTACCCAAAGGTGGTGGGGGAGAGGGATCTTGCTAAAATGTTTGGCATACTATCATTAGCGTCTGTCGAAACTAAGATAGAGTTGGGAAATGAAGAGTGTAGTGGCCATACTTTGAATAGATGGCACAAGCAAATTTGGTTCGCAACCCTTTACTTCCTATAGTGGAGGATGCGGTCATAGTATTTGATGTTCTTGGTGAATCAGCAAGCATTGTGGTTGCTCGAGGAAGTTGGATCCGATTGCGTAACTTGGGAAGAGAAGGACATATATTAGTGGGGTGTCCCTCTCTTTTGCATAGTGCGCAAAGAGGTTGAATTCGGGGAGGAAGTGGAGCGATGGGCTCTTTCTTCTTTCGTCTACCCCCAATTGTGGCAGTGATGCTGGCAATTGGGGGTGAGAGTGACATGGAAAAATTTAGTAATAGAATCTGTATTAGGATTCCCTTTGACTAAGGAGCGAGGGATGGTTGAGGAACCATCGCGAGTGGGTGTAGATACCATACAGGGATGGCGAGCACTATGTTGGGAAGAGTAAGTTTCGTGACTACCTGAAATGCTTGTACTTTTGGTGGGGGGTAGAAGAAGGTAATTTGAGTGATGGATTGGGGTATTGTCTCCCAAACCAATATTTTCCCCTAGGGGAGGGTGAAATTGGGGATAAGTGGTGTAGTAGGGTTCCCCAGTAATCCTCGAGGTAGAATTTCTTCAACTGGTGGGACGTCGAGGTGTGGAGAGGCCTCTGTGGGAGGAATGGTGTCTTTGGTTTAAGTTCCATTAGAAGATACGACACACACTTATGTTGAAGGGTGTATGAGAGAAGGTGCTCCATGGTATGCCCCCAGCAAGAATGGGTCCTTGAAAATTATAAGGCCCATGTCAATGAGTGAATAGGATTTTGAGCTAGTGCGACAAGAGGTAAGATGTTATCGATGTTCATGGAATGGTTAGGCTCGTAATGTGTGATTTGGTCGATGGTGATCATTTTCCCATTGTGGGGGAACATTATCATTCGAAACATAGAAAAGGATATTTCCTTCATAGCATACATTTATAGCTACGTCGAAACAAGATATTGTAATCGAGCGGGGCGTCGATAACCTCAATGTCGATGATAATGGTTTTTCCCCCGAGTTTGATGGGGATAGTTTGAAAGAGCCCTTCAGGGGAGGATGGTCGACCATCATAGGCTCTTAATGTGATGGCGGATGGTATAAGCTCAAGGGAGCCAATTTTCTGCCATACAGTTTTGGACATGATGCATGTGGATGTACCTTCATCAATGATACACCGATGAACCATGATGTTTTGAATCTTGATTGGTATTTGGAAAGGTACTAGAGCAGGGAGACGAGGTTCTTTGTTATCTATATCAAATGTGATGAGTCTAGTATCATCTGGGTCGATTTCCCGCAAGGCGAAAAGTAAGGATTTCCGTTGAGTTGGACAAGTTTGGAGGACCTCCAATAAATACATGGCTGCAGGAGACTGCACCAAGTCATCGACCAGACTGTAATTGAGTGTTGCCCTATCCTGAGGGTTGTTGACATTCCATCGTAACAAAATGTGAGGGATCCGAATGGGGGGTTCAGTCTTAGGGCATGGAATCATCAAGGGTTGTCTGGCTGTAGTTGGATATTCTTACGAAGTGGTGGGAGTAGATTCAGGGGGCATGATGTATTGATGACTACGCATTTGCAGAAGAATTTCTTCTTCATTAGTGAGGAGGATATTGCGATCCAACGTATTTTAAGGGTGGATGGGCCCTAGGTTTTGATACTGTCCCATTTGTGGTGGGGTAGGGTGTACCTCATGTTGAGTATTCATCACACCTTAGTGTGGAATAAGGTTTTGCAACACAGTTGGGGGTGGTTGTTGCAAATATTTTTGTGGTGCCTACTGAGGGGTAGGCGACGCTAGAGGACGTGGCGCATTCATGGATTCTTTCATCCGTTTAAAGTCAGAAATTTGGGGGAAATGGTGAGTATAAAGACCATGCTCGCCGCAAAGAGCGCAAGGGAAGTTTGTCCAGAGGTTGTTGTTGTTCCTCCCTTGGCGTTTGTTGTTATTATCCCCTTGGGGGTTCTGGTTACCCTTATTCTGGTTGCCCCCAACAGGTTGGTTTTGTTGGGGGTTATTTCCCCCTGGTCCTAGGTTATTATTGTTTCAGTTTTTTCCTTTATTCTTGGCATTATTCGACTGATGGGCTAGATTTTATGTATTGAATTGTTCAAAAGTATGAATTTGTTGAATGGGAGAGGGATGAACAAAGTTAACGTCATCGTGTGGTTGTCCATATGGAGGAGAAACCAATTGTGGAGGACTAGGAAATGGAAAATACATATTTTTTTGTGGCAATGATCCATAGGGTGCATAGGAAGGCATATCACTTTCACTAGTGCCCAGGTTATATGATGAGGTAGAAGGGGAACCTAAACTTGTTTGAGAAGTCGGGCACATGATGAGTGCTGACTAGAGTCCACTCATGGGTGGAGGGGGAGTAATAGGATATGGTTTTTGGTAAGGGGGAGGAGGGTAATAAGATGACCCTCCATATATCGTCAGATATTGGTGTGTCCCTTACATAGGTGGTGGTTGGATGTACGGGTTGTGGTGTGTCATGGTACCAATCAACCCATCCACTTTGTGAGACATGCCATATTTGTCCTGGCCAAATGGTACATGTGTGGGTGCATTGGGTAATACTGTGTATAAGTAACTTGACTGAGCATAAATGAGGTCAAATTGTTGAGCCTTACTGATGGATTCCTCTTCAAATTGGAGGAAGGTGGATGCCACATCTTTGGCAAGTATAGAGACGAGTGATTTTAGAAACCAATCGAGACATTGTTCTTTGGTGGTTTCTACTTTACATAAACTACGTCCTTGACTCCATTCATGGATGTGGTTGGAAATATGCATAGCTAAGGTTTGTTTGCACTCAGAGACCAGTTCTAAACCAGTGTCATGACGAATTGTAGTTGGAAAAAGGCCAAAAATGCTTGGGCCAAGGATTCAAAAGTCATGTGGGATCCTGATTTTTCATCCACATACCATTTGGTTGATGGACCAGTGAGTGTTCATTGAAATAACCTTAAGAGGATGGAGTCATCCATGATGTTGTTTGAACATCACACCATAAGTGGAAGGTCATGACATGGTTGGCAGGATATTCCCCCGATTTTCCTTCAAATTTTGGAATGTCTGAAGGTAGTTTGGTAGGCATATTGGGCCATGTGGGGTCATGTAAAATAGGATCATTCATGAGTTTAATCAAATTAGGAATGTTGAGAGATGAAAAATATGGCATGGGGGGTGGTGGTGGAGGATTAATTCCAGCCATGGTGTGAGCAGGTAGTAGAACTAACCCTTGAGGGGGATTTGGTGGGGTTGTACTTCTCCCTTGAGAAGAAGTTTTACCCTCGCTTCCTTGTGAAGGAGAGCTAGTAGATGGATGGCCTTGGGAATTGGACCCAAGTAAAGTGGAACCAAGCAAATATGATCCAAAAATAGTGTCACTCACAGGAGTATGAGATGGTTGAGCCAGTGAGTCAAAAGAACTAGGAACTCCTCTTAGAATAGGAGGGAGATTCTGCGAGCATCTGGAACGACGAGGATTTTGTGGGTCCCCTATGATGTCCAACTAGCAAAGTGAATGTGTGTAAATGGTGATGAGAGAAATAAATGAATAAGAGACTTGTATAATTTGGACCTTCACAATATAACTCATAATTTCATGTAATCAAATGAGAATCATACATAAATCAACTTTAATAAGCATACATATGGGTAGGTGGATTTTGTCCACGTGGGGGAACAAATAAAGAAAATGCTCATGTCATAAAAAACGTATCGTCCTTCCTCTCAAATAGCACTGGACCTTCCAAGAGCACTCAACAATGGGGTTTGAAGTCATTGCAAGAGGAACTAGTGAAGGATGAAATAATCAGTTATAATGAGGGGTAGAGGGTGCATATCCCAAAAGAGATGGCGATGTTTCCCAATATTCACAAAAAAATTGATCAAGGTACAATTGCAGCCCACAATTGCCACTTGGGTAGATGTCCTAAATTTGGTCACTAGGTACCTTGGTCAAAATGCGGCATTTAGATTTTCGGCCTCAAAAATGGGTCATAGGATGGATCCCTTCCAAGATTTGGGTGACTCAAGGGGGGACGCACAGAACAACCAAACCTCGGCCTTCAACCCTTCACGGGTATCTCCCTGCCTTATGGAATAGAAACACTTGAATTGGAGGATTTTAAAGTTCCCTATTTGTCAACTTCTAATGTTTGAAAATGTGAGAACCAAATAACGGGGAGTTATTTGGATGCCTACCCCCGAGATCCTATCTAGACTAAAAAATTTCTTTTGGCACCTCCTCTGGAGGAAAACTTAATGAGTTTTTTAGAAAATATTTAGATGTGGTGGGCTGAAAGATTGGGGATGTGAACCAATTTCGTTTGAATTAAGTGGGTGTGGATAATTTCTTCAAGAAATAACGAGACGTTTCAGAATTCCTTTGTAGAAAACCTACTTCAACCTCCACAATTCAAGATGGAAATTATGAGTGAGGAGTGACTTTGTGTGTGATCAAGTGATAAAATGTACCAATTTTTTAATAAGTTAGGTGTGAATTTGCAACATGTGGACTTCATGTGGTCCTTACAAATCTTTGTTACCTATCTTACTAAGTGTCATTGGTACAACCTTGCAGAATTTTAAAATCCCTAAAGAACTAGCATGTGGACATATGGGTCCTTACCAATCCTTTAAACTCCCTAATGTTGTTTACACTAATAAAGCTTTAAAAAATTATCCTAGATTGCAAGCATGTGGGCATGCATGGGCCCGTTACTTTGATCTTTAAACTCTCCTAGTGGTGTAAACTAAGAAATAAATTTCAAGAAACTATCCTAAGTTTGCAACATGTGGGCATGTATGGGCCCTTACAAATTTAAGATGATTTCAAAAAAGAAAGTAAGAGGAGCCCTAGGGGGCCTTTGACCTCTCCTAAATATTTTTGTTAAGGGAGATGAAATGTCTCCTTAACCACCTTTCTGATTCTCAAGATCGCTCTATGGTGCGAGAGAAGAGCATACTCAATGATCAAAGTTGATTTATGGTTCCAATGCAAGTGTTTTTATATGTGATAGCAAGTAATATCAACTTAAATTTTACAACCTAAACAAGTCATCCATGTGGAAACCAAAGAAAAAAATGATAAAATATGGTTCTTTTTACCCCCTAAGAGCCTATGTTTAGATAACCTTTCAAATGGGAAAGGATTCTAAGTGGACTGCATTTACAAATTGCATGAAAGTAAGATTTTGAAGACTAGGGGCCTTCAAATCATCACAAAAACTCTTACAATTTTGAAACTCTGGAAATGTGCACATGTTATATAGTTCAAACAGAGGTGCAGTGGGTGCACAGTGCGCAAAGAACAAAATCCTTTTGGGTGCACAGTGTGCAGAATGCATAGAGAACAAAATCCTTTTGGGCACACAGTGCACTAAGTGCGCGATGTGGGCTGAAATACCCGTGCACGTTCTAATATGTGTTGCGGGGGGGCGGGGGGTGGGGGGCATATTTTGAGTGAAATTATCCTCCTCCAGCTCAAAACTTGGCTCTTGATAGGTAAGGCTAAGCCAGTTTTGGTACCTGCAAGACAAATGGATAAAAAATAAGTTCTCTCAAATCAAATCCCAAATAGGGTAGAAATTGGTACCTTTCCCGAGTATGGTCTCCAATCTGTTGTGTCTGTTTTGTCACTTGGGTGAGCAAAAAAAGGGCACTTGCATGCCTAGTTAAGCCTGCTAGACAAGACAAAGGTTAGTGCATGAGTTAAAAAAACCAAGCACATGAAATAAACAAGTAAACAAACTAAAAACAACTAAGAAAATAAAACTAGAATGCATAAGAAACTTTTAGAACCATAAACAAAAAACCAATGACCAAGATTATGCCACCAATTGATAACTATATTAGTTGGCAAAACACCGTGGAGAAATGACGACTTATGAGTCCCCTCTTCCTCCTTGGGAGGGTTCTTGAGTTCCCTAGTGGAGAGATCTTGTTACAATGGTAGAAAAGAAAGCAAATGATGAAGAAATCAATGCCTATTCCCTCAAGAGGTGAGTGGAATGACCTATTGGAATGTTTCTAGAATGCTCCAAGGAGAAAAGAGGATTCTCAAGGGAGGATTGAGGCAGCATAACAATACTATGAAAATATTAATTTCTTAGTGCACCCATGGCCTCCATTTATAGCATTTCTTCAAGGCAATATTCAAATGGTTCTTAGTGTGAACAAGGGGTCCTTTAGGGCACCCTTTGGTCCTTGACCAACCCCCCATTCAGATTCATCTCAGATCTGAGGGTCAAATCAAGTTGGGATCTGGTCCATGAGTGGTTGAGGGGCCGACAAGAAACATAAATTCACCATTCACAGGAGTGCACAGATTTTCTCGTACACAGTCGTGCATATGGCACATTGTGTGCTCTACGGGCTTCTTTGGCCTGCGCACTTCCTTTAGTGAGTTAGCACATGCCAATTTTTTGCCCAATTATATAGTTTTTGCCTCTTTGAAATGCATTTTGGTACTTTAGGTGAACTAATAGTTGTTTGGCATTATTATAATTTTGTAACCATTTGCATGCAATGTTGCGAACAAAATTTTAGTGATAACACTCAGGTTCTTCAATTTTATGAATAGGTTCAACTGATAATCTTTGGGCATAAAATTTGCTTTAAATTTAGCCGCCATCCTATACCAATTCTTGATCTTTTCCTTACCTTTCTTCCTTTTGTCAGCATGCAGTTCATCCCACCATAAGGATGCATGTCCTTTTAGCCTAGTTGTAGCATGCTTAACCTTCTTTTCATCATCTTTGTCCTCATAGTGGAAATATTTGTCCATTTCATTGATCCAATCAAGTGATTCCTTGACATTTAGGTTCCCCTCATACATTGGGACCTCCATTTTTGGTCTAGCTCCTAATTTTGTAACCATCCTAAACAATTGTTCTTTAGGTTTTTCACCTTCTGGTACTTCTCCTTATTCTTCAAAGCTAGTGTCTTCATCTTCACTTACATCCCCTATGTCAGGTTCCAATCATTGAGCTACTTCCATGGATTCCATTCTAACCTAAACTCTCCTCAATTAATTTTTTAGTTTTATATTTGTCGTATATGTTGGCCTACCTATTTTGGGTGGCATGGAGACTGACGAAAACTTCCTTTACAACTCTAATGCCACAAATGATAGCCTCTCATATTCAATACACACATAACAAAATTTTGTTCTATTTCTCTATTAGCGAAGTTTCCTTCACTACCTTGGATCAAATCCTTGTCTTCAATACTCGTGATGAAACACTTTCCACATTTGAATTTGTGGTCAAATTTTCAGGTTCAGTTGGCACTAAACCCCTTTCCTTTGACATGAACAAGCTCTAAAACCACAGGCTTTTTTTTTTTTTAAATCTAGCAGGGTCCAAGTTTATTAACCCATGATTAGTTTCCAATGTGAATGCTTCAACATTTTTTGATATGCTACTTAATCAGGCATTATGTTTGCTTCCATGTGGTCAAGGTGATATATCGAAGTGAAATAAGCTTAAAGGCTCTGACAGACTATTCTGATGACCTTAAATCATGGTCGTTGGTTTACTGTCTGACGAGCGGTCGGATGAGGATATAAGACTATTGCAAGGCTCTCTGCAATAATTTATCACTGCCAGATGGATGACATAGATGTTATCTTGGATATTTCCCATCTTTAAATCTCAATTGTTTATCATCGTTGAAAATGAAATCCTGATCTCGTTTCGGGATATCATATTCATAATAAAATTGGAAGTGCAACTCTAAACACTTCAAAACTTCTCTTTGATCGACAATCAATTCTTGGTCTTGGGATTGATATTTTAGAGTGAAATTTTAGATCGAGAC
This sequence comes from Picea engelmannii, assembly GCA_009831015.1. NCBI lineage: Eukaryota > Viridiplantae > Streptophyta > Pinopsida > Pinales > Pinaceae > Picea > Picea engelmannii. Next base: position 137,020 of record ML790723.1, read on the forward strand.
TCTGATAGGAGGACTCTGAAACACTTTCATTCTCTTATGTTTGGGTTTGATGGGAGATCAACGAGAGTCGTTGATCTAGTATGGGTCAACTCCCATATTTATTCATAGCTGTCAATTCTCAACTCTACCAAAACACAAATTTGACACAGTTTGAATTCGATATCTCATCTTATCCCTGCAATATCGATCACCTATGCTCTGGTCATAAAATATACACACATAATATGACAAGTGCACATAGAGGAGGACATACATTCATAAAACACAATTTTTATTTCATGACTGAAGGAATGAAATTAAACATTTATGTTATGTTCCTTCTCAACCTCTTAGGCTTATGCAAACACATGATTTTATCACTATAGACACTTTCTAACCTTTTCCTATTACAACAATAATCAATATAAACTCATAGCTCTCAGTTAGCTCTCAAACCAATCAAAATCTTGAGCTATCTCAACAAGCCCTAAATATAGAAATTTTGTTCCTAACTATCAACAACAACTCAACAACAATATAAACTATCAAACGAAAGATATTTTCTAAGATGTCTTCTAGAAATATCTAGCTATTACGATAAAATAAAATTAGGGAACCAACTCCCTTGGTAAATTTTTTATGACCCTTCGGGTCAATCTCAAATTTTAACTTAGCAGATGTTCTTGCATCATAGCTAGAAGTTAGCATAAAACCAAATGCATCAATTTTTCTAGTAGTAGTAGCACCAATAAAATAAGTTGACCCAAACCCACCAAGTGATCACTCAACAAAATATATAGATCCATATCTACTTTATTAAGTAGTAGCATTGTAAGTATATGAGCTAGCTATATGATCTTACTTAATGGATGTAGATAGATATAGCCATACATAGCTCATCCATGAAACAAAACAATATGGAAATGAAACTTGAAGGGGTGTTGCTCAACAAGGAATCCATTAATGTCATAGAGATATGACAATACAGTAATTTAGGCAGGTTTATGGTGGATGGAAAAATATGTAGCTTTATGGAAAATGGATCTTAATTAACAAATAATAACTGAACCAAGTGTCAATTGAGAGTAGGATTTCATTAGGATCATGGCAAGTGGGAAGTTTGGTTTAGGTAGGTTGTTAATGTGGGAAGGTAAAAACTAATGTTAATATGTTCCTATAAAGGTGTCTATTGTCATTGCCCGATGTGTCAATACTTTGAGATTCATAATACATAATCCTAGATATAACGAGGACAATAAATATCAATATGCATATTCATACAGAAAGCATCACATCGTTGGTGTCATATAAATAAAATAAAAACATTTAATGAGATTGTTTAAATTACTTATTTATATTTTAAAAACTTTGAAGATCAATATATAGATTTATAAGTTAATATTCACATATAATCCTCTAAATAATGTCAATATTTCATTAATGCGACCTATAGTTGTCAAACACAATGTGTTGGTTACAAGGCAAATGAACGAGCCTAGAAAAAAAGGAATGTGAGTTTATCCCATCCATACTTACACATCTCATTGTAGTTATAAAAAATAAAGCAAATTAGATCATCACAACAAAGAAATTACTAGTAACAAGCTACTTTGATGATTCCAAGGAACACAATACAAAGAAATATCCATTGGTTCACTATCTTTGGATACAAATGGTATGAATATGAGTAAAAAGAAGACACTTATCATAGCTGAATTAGTTTTCTAACTTTTAGATGCTTTGGCAAGTTGGATTTTGTTTATCCAGTTGCAGGGTAACAACTCTCAATAGTAAATAAATGTCATCTAGGTTACCAAATTGGCAGTCAGATGGAAGGAAATAATCCATATAATGATAGTTATATCCAAACTTGCAATATTTATTGATCATGACTCTCCTTTTCCAAAATCAAGAGCCTCGTGATCTTTAAAAATGTATTGGCTTCTCTAACTTGAAATGAAGAACTTCCCATCTGGATCATTTTTGGATGAAGATGTATCAATAATAGCTAAAAGTATTCAAAATGATGGAATCAACATATTGAATAACAACCCCAATTTATCTATGAAGTCAAAATGCAGTGCAACATAGTATCACATAAAATAAGGTATTTATGCTAACGTGAATTAGATCTTCAATTTTGGAATAGAAAGAATCAACAAACAAAAGCATGGGTAAAAACCATACTAGAATGTACAATAGTATTTCTCCAATAGATTCCAAGAATGTACAATAATATTTCTCCAATGAATTCCAAAAATATATTGATATGTTGAGAAGAAATCTCTAATAGATTAGATGGAATATCATTTTTGGAAAAACAATTGTTAGGATATCTATACATATGTTGCTAAACAATATCAACAGGAAGTATACTTCTAATTCCCTAAATGCAGGCATCGACCGTGCAAGCCAATGAACATCCCTATGATGTATATACTAAGAAATACAAAATGGAAGCTATTGTATGATATGTGAGTGTTTTATTGAAATATGTTTTCAATCTTAAAAAATTATCAATCCCTCAAAGATGATCGTTTTATTGAAACATATTTTAAACCTTAAACAATTATTAATCTCCTCGAAATGACGTGTATAATATTTACACCGAAAGGCGTACACCTATTGATCATGGGCACATTTAATAGGTTTTTAGTTTTTAATACGTTTTCTATGGACAAGATTAAATATGCCTAGAATATTCTTAGTCATCACAATAAATGAATGGCTCTGATTTCAACCATTAACTTCTGAGCTATTATAAAGACATTCGTTTATATGTTTACTTTTTTACATTTACGTAATCCTGTTTAAAAATTACTGTGTCCACCAAATTATTGCCACATCTACATGATTAGAAAAGATTAAGGTATTTGCACAGAGTGGTAAGATAAAAGTGGAGCCAAATCGTTTAATTTACACGTTTCATTAATTTGAACGTGTGCGGTTTAATTTATAGGTTTTAATTTCATAACGCGAGCTGTGGTAATGTCGAATGCCATGTGCGTTTCAGTTTTTGGCTGGGGAGCTGTGGTAATGCCAAATGCCATGTGCGTTTCATTTTTTGGCTAGCGAGCTGTGGGAATGTCGAATGTCGGACACAAACACCTTAATCCTGCTTGGTATATGTGCACACAAAACCCTAATTATGGTTTATTCTAGGGTTTGTAGATTTATTATGCCTTTCGGTGTTCATCAACCACATAATTGTGGCTGTGCTAGTTTTATTTCTTTGATGTTTTGTTTTAAGAATCTTTAGTTTTGTAATAATGTATATGGATCAACAACACCCAATCAAATATATGATGAGTGAATTTTAGAAAGGCATTAAAATTCTTCCCTGGATGGGGTGTTATCCATGACATGACGCGCATTAACTTGCGATCTGGAGGATCACCCATTTGGCAGAAGGTATCATTAATTTCCTAGAAAATTATGTCATCCCCCTCCTCCTAGAAAATTATGTCATCCCCCCTCCTACTCATTTTTTGCATGAAGTCTATAAATAAATTAGAGTTGTCTACCATGATGATTGAGGGCATAACTATTGCACAATATTGAGACTTGAAATTGACGTGCATATGAGTTATAACTTATCAATATCAAAGGCACATATATTAGGCACATATCAATGAAGAGGAATCTAATATTGTAACTAACAAACCCTCTTTGCAGTTATAAATTCCCTTTTTCCAATCCTAAACGTGAAGAAAATACGATAGAAATTTCATTTTAGTTCATAGAATTTGGTAATATAAAAAGTTAGAGTTCTCATTAATCTCAAATCCAATTTTTGAATAGACCCTCTTTCTAGTTATAACTTCCATTTTTCCTTGGTCCAAATTGTATCATCATCAAAATCTCTTTATAAACATTGTAATCATTTAATTTCTTTTGGAAAAGTTCAAAAAATATTGAAAAATTCCTTGGAAGTTGAAACGAACCATTGTGATGGTTGTCCTTTAAATGAAACCTATTAAAAATGAAGGTTGAGATGAAGAAGAACATTGAATGGAACAAAGAGGAGGAAATGAAGAAGGGCACCAGCAAAGATGAGAGCTCAAGGAAGCATTTTGCCTTATGTTTGGAGGAGAAGAAAACAATGAGTTTGTCCCATAATGAGCTAAAAATTGTTGTTGAGCCATGGCCATTTACAAATTTCTAGTGAGTGAGTAATAATACAATAAATATGTGTATAGCTCACCCTTTTGTAATCAATTTCCTACTTAATAAAATCCTAAATCAAATTAGTTTTCTTCCTAGTTAGGTTTCCAGGAGCATCTCAATATCTTTGTGTGCGCTTTAATGTATTGTAGAGTTCTTCAAGGGGAGATTATTGTTGTCATTTATGGTGTATTGTTATTGTTGGTTGAACACATGGTTATGATGAAGAGTTACATCTTGTAATTATTTTAATTCAATCAGAAACCATTTTCCATTAGTATTTAATGAATCCGAACAACTCTCCATTCTCCTCCATCCATCACACTTAGATATTGAAGATCAATGATTGTCATCTTAGAGCCATTGCAATTTTGTAGGAGGTTTCCATATTGGTTTCTTTGAATCTAGTGTATTGTTGGATTTTTTTAGCATTGTTGGATGGTTTCTTTGAATCTAGTGTATTGTTGGATTTTTTTAGCATTGTTGGATATTTTTCTTTTTTCCTGAATCATTCCCATCTCCTCTAAGCAATGCTTTTTTTTATTGGGTTAGTTCATGGTTAATGAAGTGTCATGTTTTCACATTGAAATAAGACCACAAAGTCCAACTTCATTTTGGCATTGATAGAGTTGTAGATTGCTCTATGAAATTGGGATTGCAAGTAATTGAGAAATGAATCAAATATGAAATAGAGTAGATTTTTTTCCCATTGGTGGGCATTCAACAGGTCTATATTTTGTTTTCTTTTTCTAAATAAGAATTGTAACTAGTTAACAAACAATAGTTGAAGAGGCATGATATCAACCCATTTTTAATTATAGAGACCTCATTAAATTTGAAGAAAATATGGTAGAAATTTCAAGAATATTGTAACGAACTTTCCTCTTGTTCCTACAATCCAATAATATATAAAGTTAGAGTTCCCATCAATCTCGAATTGAATTTTTCATGATACCCAAGCCTTGGATCATGGAAAAACTCTACTCATCCTTGAGATTTCTATTATATTTTTTTCAGCATCTTGTATTAGATATAATTTAAACATATACATCCATGCATCCACAAAAATCACAATCGATATCAACCTCTATATTTAAATGTCATGTCTCTAAACACATGGAATCATAAGTACAGTCATATCTTCAATGTTACATTGAAAATTACCTTCCAGTTACAAAGTGTGTGTAGTTGTCCAACTTCCCTCTTTTAAAGAGTAGTATGATTTCTTAACCTTCTATAAATCTATATAAGTTTATAAACTTAAACCAAGAGAAAAAAATTAGTCCAACATCTTGTTGCATCCACATAAACAAGATGCATTTTACAACCCAAATTTGAAGAGAATGCAATGTTGATCATCCAAATACCAATATATATCAACCTAATATAAATTATTATAAAAAACTAAAAATATAATAATTTTAATTTTAATGTGAACTTAATAATACTCATTCATAAATCTATATATGCATAAAAATAACAATATAAAAACTAAATCGTGTCACCTCTATTTTATCAACTCACAT
>ML790723.1:160042-197296 GCA_009831015.1 Picea engelmannii
AACAAAATAAATAATAAATATAATCTTCGTTAAATCTTGTAACAAGAAGGGAGTAAGGAATTTAATTTTTTCATAAAAATCTGTTGGAATAAAATTTAAAAAGGGAATTAATTGTTTTATTATTTTATGATAATTTAAAATTTATTAAGTAAAAAGGGAAAAAGTTAATTTATACACCTGCCAATTTGAATTCTAAATGAAAAGGGGAAAGAGGGAAATCTAAAATATTTAGGAAACTAGGAAAAGAGGGAAACATAAAAATAAAAGGGAAACACAAGGGGAAAAGCAGAAAGTCAAACTTAGTAAGGTATCTATCATTTAAGAGCTTTCTAATTTCTATTGAACTAGCAATTTAATAATGGGGAAAGTCATTAAAACCGGTAAGGGAATTTGGGGACACCTAGGAGGGATTCTAGGAGTGACTCTAGGTGGGTGAGGGAAATAGAGGTAATTAATTAATTAAATCAATTAATTTATGGAGGAATGAATGGGATGGGTGACACTTGTACGAGGAGGATTTTTAGGATTTAATTTATTAAACATTAATTTAAATGGGATTTTGGAAATGTAAAGGAGTTGGAAACTCTATATAATGGAGGGAGGAGAAGGAGGAAATATCTCTTATGTTTTGCGTAATGTTACGCTTCAAAAATCTATACTTGACTGACTTAGCTTGTGGGAGTTGGGATACCCAGCTCGGTGAGGAGTGGTAGCTTGGCCTTGCGAGGTGAGCTAAGAGCTAGTTGAATCTCTGGATAGTGTGTGTGGCCCCTTTGTGGCTCAGGGGGCTAAGGGGGAAGAAGAGTACCCCTAGCATTGGCTGGGAGGTACCGGTGATGTCTCATCGGTCAGCAAGCGAGAGTTGCATGGAGCGCGCGGGACATCAACTCAGAGCAGGTGTTTGGGAAACGGTACGCTTTCTTTATTTTTGCATGGTAGATTGTTAGTATGATTTATGCTTTGGGATCTGCATGTTTAATTGGGTAAGGAAATTGATTGTCTTAGCATTCTAGTTGATGACTGAAATTTTCCCATAGCCGTTAGCTCGATGTTGGTTTTCCCATGGTCTTCGATCCCGGCATGTCTTTACCATCCTGTGGTTTTTTATTGTGATTGATTGTGGTCTATTTTTCCTTCGTCCCTAGCTCATCAGTCTGAGCCTAAGCAGTCATCCAGGATCTTGATCTACGGTCGTCGCTTCGGTGTTAATAGACCTATGGATCTCAACGCCTTTCTTTTCTGTGCATGGATGATGGGCGAAGGATGTTCCTGTCATTCGTCCACCTTTCATGTTTGTCCTTGGCTGATGGTTCGCCTTGCATCCTGATGCATTTATTTAATCCTGCAATTGTGATTGTTGGCAAAGTTTTTCCTTAAACTCGGCATGCTTATATCTCGTCATTATCTCGTTTTTTTTTACCTCGTTTTTATATCTTGATGGATTAATTTTGACCCTGTGTTTTTATTCTTGGACAATTTATAACTCTGCGTTTGTATTGAAGGATAAATTTTAACCCTACGTTTTTATTCTTGGATAAATTATAATTTGTGTTGTATTGGTATCCTAGCAATGCAAAAACAATTTCATTTCCTTGCTTACGTTGTATAAATGGTATCTTGGAAACGAGAAATGTTTTGTTATTCCTGTCTGCAATTTTTTTGGGGGCTACAATTTAATTTTTCCATGCTTTTAATTCTTTGAAAAATATTTAGTTATGATCCATGTCGACACCTTTGGTTGGGTATCCCAGGCGATTGAAAACATTTATCATTGTCTGCGTTTCTTGTTGTTACCACGAATTTAATTTCCACGATTTTAATACTCAATTTGTTTTTTCCATGATTTGACTGTCACATATTTTTATTTCTGCACGGTTACCATGGTTATATCATCATGATTTTATTACATGGGTTTTTATTACTAGACTTGACTGCCCACAAAATTGCTTTAAACTGTTTGTTGAGTGGTTGTTAATGTCCATGATTGTTTTCTCCCAACCGTTTACTGAGTGGTTGTTAACGCACACGATTTTTTTTACTTGAAAACGTTGACTGAGTGGCTGTTGAAATCACCCACGAATTTAGCCATTTAAATCATAAATTTACTTGCTAGAATAACCACGGTTTTGATAATTAAAAATTGATTGTTTTGCTGTAGAAATCACCCACGAATTTATCCATTTAAATCATAAATTTACTTGCTGGAATGACCACGATTTTGATAATTAAAAATTGACTGTGTTGCTGTAGAAATCACCCACGAATTTAGCCTTTTTAAATCATAAATTTACTTATTGGAATGACCACAGTTTTGATAATTAAAAATTGATTGTGTTGCTGTAGAAATCACCCACGAATTTAGCCATTTAAATCATAAATTTACTTGCTGTGAATTGACCACTTTTTCCTTTAAAAACTTGTCTGCATTTTCCTGTTGAAGGCCCATGAATTTTCCATTCAATGCGTGGTTGAGGTTGTTGTAAATTCCCACCGTTTTGCCCAACAAATATTGACTGTAATTGCAGTAGCGCCCACAAGTTTTGTTGTTAAAACTGATGACTGTGTTGCCACCTTAATTGACCACGAAATTGACATGATTTAGATGACTACTTTTCCTGTTATCCACCCCGAATTCGCCACCAATTATGGGCTGCATTTGCGGTTGAAAGGCCTCAAGTTTTCCTCAATTGTTGACTTCCCATTTAACCTGGAAACGACAATAATTGCTACAACGATGTCTTGGGTCCATTAATTACCTTGATTTTTGCCAGTGAATTAAATGGTTAACAGTTGGGTAAATGCCTTGTTATTGCTAGATTCATTGTTATGTATTTGTCATATTAAATGTTAGAACAATTGCTACTGCAAGGTTAATGGTCGGCCATTTCCTTTTTGTTTTTAATTGCCATGTTAATTGCAATGCTAAATGTTATATTACTTGCCTTATTAATAGCCAGAACAATTTCTATAGCAATGTAAATGGTCAGCAAATTCATTCTTATTGATTAAATGCCACAGTGAGTTAAATGGTTAACAGTTAGGTAAATCGCCTTGTTATTGCACTATTAATTGTTATGTTAACAATCATGTGAATTGCCTTGTTACTGATATATCAATTGCATGTTAACTAACACGTTAAATTCCTTGTTATTTCTATATTACTTGTTATGACAACAGTCATGTAAACTATCTTGTTATTCCTAAATTAATTGCTATGTTATTCAATATGTTAATTGCCTTGTTAACTGCCATATTAATTGTTATGTAACTGCTATGTTAATTGCCTTGTTAAAATTCTAAACCAATGTTAATAGTAAGAAGTTTCCTTCTCAATGATAGTAGACAACTATCATTGTTAGTTCGGTCAGTATAACTAGACTACATGTTGAGATTTAATTGTTCATAAGTGTTATAATGATAGAATTCTACTTGAAGATTGTTAATGTTGTTATTTAAGTTAATGACTAGTTGTAACTTAGATGTGCCCCATTTAGAATGGAAAATCATGTTAAAATAGATTGTAATCATTGACTAGTTAGACTGGGGGATTGGTTGGGTCATGGACGATGTCAGGAATTGGCTTGTGTAATCCCTTGTCTTCGTTCTGGCACTTCGTCGACCTGTTGTTGGGGTATGGGTGTGGTTTCTTCTCAGTATTTGGTTTCTTGCACGTCAGATTTATTTAGATTCCTTGGTCTAGATAGGATGTGTTGCACCAAGGTTATTGATGCATCTATCACCTGGGAATGACATGATTCCTGATGAGGGGATCATGGCGCACCCTGGGGGATAGTGGCGAACGAGATCTTGGCCGAAGTAGGTGCCTTTGTGTGAGTGTTGTCGAGCGTGTGAGTTGCTTTTGGCGCAAGGGTCTAACACCTTCAGGCGTTAGGTCCGCACGCCTTGAGGTTCTAGTCTTTTCTCGTCTAGACCGTGATGTCGGGACGAGGATGTTGTCCCTTAGCTTGTAGGCGTGGTCGTGTTTTGTTGGGCGGGTAGTCATTATCCTTGTTATTCTGCGCATGTTTTGTCAGTTGTCTTTGTGCCTGTGTATGGTGTCATAGTAACCTGTTGCCTGGACTGCGTGCTTGCGTTCGTCGTCAGTGGTGTGGTTAAACTGTTGTTGTCCTCACCTCTTGCCTCTTAACTCCTAAAAACAAAAACAAAAAATTATGTTTGTTGTTGTAACGATGGGGTCGTTACACTCTTGGCATTCTTTAAAATTGTTAATTTTTGTTAACACTAGTATGCTGTTAGTTGTGTACTTTGTGGGCAGAAACATGGTTTTGTAGTTTGTTGAGTACATGATCGAGGGTGACTGCATATGTTTTCAACTATTTAGATGTAAATAAGAATAGATAAAAAATGCTTCAAAATCTCCAAAACACCAAACAATCCTCAAGATCATGTGTAACAAAATCTTTGTTTACAACCATAGCCCCACATCTCAAATAGGGAAGATGTATGGTTACCTTTCTCCTCTTCTGGATCAATCATTCTTCATTTGTTTAGAGCAGGAGAAGAAGCTCCAGTTTCACTTGGGAAACCTTCATCTCCTTCTCTATTTTAAACCTCATGCCCATTCCCATTAAGAATTGTTAACATTCAAACTTGACCTAGGGTAACCCCTATGAATGTAAAAGTTCACATGCGACTTATTGCTATGAGATAAAGAAGCTTCAGGAGAGCCAACAAAATCATCATCATCACCACTGTTAAAATGGTTGAAAATACATTAGCAATGGGTCTAACATTATTCATGATTTGATATTTAATTTTATGAGAGAAATCTAAAAATTATATTTACTAAACATATTACCAAATGATGGTAACGTGCCCTCTTCACCTTGTCCATTGGATGGTGGATAATGTGATATCTAATGGACAATACAAGAGAGTAATATATCTAGTGGATAATTTTTACTTGTAAATTCTAAGCTTTATTAGAACCCATTACAATAATATAATCGTTAAGAGCTCAACATGTCACTTGTAGGAATTGAACCTGAGTGGAGAGGATAAAAATAATTCCTCACAACCACCCAATTGATTGGTTGATTAGAATTATTAATAATAAAATTACACATTTTTTATAGTTTTTCTTTTTCCATTTATTGTTTTAGGTGGGAAAAGGCCAATCATTAAACGTATTTTGTAGAGGAGATAAGGGTTACAACTATGGTAACCCTGCATGAAATTGAGGCAATTTGATGAATCATAGAGATAATAGGATGGACACTTTAATGCAACTGATTTATTATATGGGTTTGATTGGTTTTATGTCCCTGTAATAAATTCACGATAATGATTTAATTATGTTATAATTTAATTTCTATTTAAATTTTACAAATTAATTTTTTTATTAAAATAAAATAGTTAATTTTTTTTTGTAAGTAATAAAATTGTATTACCTTCTAGTAAACATAAAATTTGCACATACAATCTTCTTGAACTTGGTTCTCCATGATAGGAAACCAAACCAACCCAAGCACAATTCAGAAATTAAACATCTTTGGGGGGGCCAAAAAAATTGCAATTGTTCTTTAGTGATCCCCGACAAATAATAAAGTATAGACATCAAAACAAGTCTAATACTTGAAGCTAGAACTATAGATCTGGGATAAAAAACCATCTATAAAGTAGAGGCCATCTACTGAGTTGAGTGAGGGACCCATCCTTCAGGAGGAGCTTCCATGCATCACGACGACAGTGGGATTGGGATGTCTAGGAAGATGACATCATGGTTAGACAAGTCTAATACGTCAATGTTGTGCTTGGTTGGAGCAAAGAGCCAACAACCGAGTGATATTTTGGTGCAATTTTCCAAACTTAAACTTCAAGTCAGCCACCTCACTACATACCTCGAAGAGAAGCTTCAGGTAGTTCTCCTCCATAAGAAAATCGTCCTTCATCTCACCATGGTGTCTGTCCTCTGACAAAAACTTCAAGGGCTTAGAGAGTAGGCCTCCTTCCTTCAAGACTTCAATCACACTAGGAACATCACTTTGAACCATTCTTTTCAATGACAGTTCCTTTACCATTTGAGCGACATCACCCATGGTCCCATAACCTTCTTCAAACCATTCCAACCTACATCCCCATACCATAGCTTCATCTGAAATTTCCAGATATCCACCTGCACTATCATTTTTGGTTAGCTAAGCATTAGCCACCTTCTCCATGTCACTGGAGGAAATCATCATATCACCAAGTTGCACACTAGTCCATCAATGAGATCCCCTGCCCCTGTGAGAACACCTCCACTCCCGAATGTGTGACATCAAGCAAGGAAGAAAGTCGACATCACTAGGTAGGGGTGTTGATGTTCTCACCAACCAGTACTAGCAGCTTCTAATGGGAATAAACAACAGGGCCAAGCTTTCATTATGAAATTTCCTGCCAACATGCGATGAGGTCATCTCAGAACAACCCGTGTGATGGTTCAAATTGAATGTCATAATTGGTGGAATGACCTTGCAATAATTCCCCTTCCCATCAACTGTACTACGAACTAATATCTTCTCACCCTTCACACACTCCAGACACTGAATGAATATAGCGAATAGGCCTTGGAAGAGATGGGATGTGCCCTCCACATGCACGTTTGGGAGCTTGAGCTGCCAAGTGGGAGGGTGCACTCCCTCCAAGTGCATGCTCATGATGATGGACATAACACCCCATCCAAGGAAATAAAATAGTTAATTTTGGAGTAAGATTAAAAATTGTTTTTGATTTAAACTAAGAATTCATTATTTTGAAAAGCAAAGTTATAGATTGATGATCTAAGATTTAGAAAAGTAAGTAATATTGTCATTGTAGATCATCATTTAATCATATTAAGTGGAATAATTTTCCTCAAATAAATATGATGAATAAGTCCATATTCAATGATAACAACAAATAATAACTATCCTTATTATCAATAAATCACTAAATTCTAATAAATTATACCACTTTGAATTTTTAATTTTCTTTTTTAACTTAACATAACCAAACAAATTAAGATAATAAAATTTACAATCACCGACGACTTTTAGCAAATATAATAAAAAGACCATCATTAATACATAACTTTTAGCAAATATAATCAAATGACTATCGATAATACATGGCTTATTACCCACAACTTTTAGCAAATATAAACAAACGACTATCAATAATGCATGGCATATTACTCCACATGGTCTTGAAAGCTAATGCAAGCTTAGCTTTTCAGAATGAAATTTAAAATTGCAAGCTTAGCTATTCAAAACGAAATTTAAAATTACTAAGTGAAAGTTCAGTTATTCAAAGGCAAGCGTGTTCCACAATTTTTATTCTCTTTCATGGATTCTTAAAAGTATAAAATTGAAAAATATTAGAAAAAAATAAAATCAAATGAAAATTTTGAAAATTTTAAAATATAATAAATAAATATTTAACTTTATATATATATATATATATATATATATATATATATATATATATATATATATGGGGAATATTTTGAATTAAGAATTAAAGGCAATTTTTTAATACATATAGGTTCAAAATCATTACAACATATTTATATGAGCTTTTATTCATGTCATTATGAGATTTGAACCCGTTGTGAGAAGGATAATAATCAATCCTCACAACCATCCAAACTATACCATATATATATATATATATAAAGAATTTGCATCTTGAGAAATTTGATGGAATTCATAGAATTTGATGGCTCTCAACATATTATAAATCCAAAGTTAATTTAATACTTTGGTTTATTAAAATTGAAGTTTGATTAATTAAAATTTTGATGGATTTTTAAAATGTTTAATTCAATTTAAAGGTAAAAACATTTTTTTTTAAACAAAATATTATTATATATGAAATTTGAATTTTATGATATTCAAATAAATTTAATAAAAAAAAAATATTTTAAAAACAGGTTTTTTACTACACAATTAACTTATTCTAAATTTTAAAAATTCCCATTTCATGAGATCATTTTTTTTTAACAATCTCATGAATATGAGATTTTTTTTAAAGAAAAAGTTGGATGAGATATAGATGTGGAATATTCTTAAACTGATATTAAATTTGAGTCATTGAAAGGATCACTTACAAAGTTAATTGTTGATTTTGTGGTTGGTCTTTCGCCATTGGAAAGTTCATGTACATAAGATATTTTTTTAAGAAAATGTTAGATGAGATGTTCATGTATATCATTTTTTATTTAGTTGTAAGTTTGACTTATTAAATGACTCTATTATAAGTTAACTTTTACCAACAAATCAACTATTAATTTTGAACTGCCAATATACATCATATAACAAAACAACATTTAATGTTTTATATACTAACATTTAATTTAGAAATATTTTTTATTTTATATGTGGACATCTAATCTAAATATATTTTATATTATATAGTATATATGCTAGTATATATAGAGCAAAGTGCCTATTGTTTATCATTAATTAAATCTACAATGAAATTAGGGGAAGAGGTCGAGAAGGTGATGAATGAGACTGTCACTAGCCTAGTTAGCTTTGCCTTGCCTTGCCTTGCCTTTCATGGATCATGCACTCAAATCTACACCTTCGTTATATATTGTCATCATCCCTTCCATTATTGGATTGAATTGTGTGGCCGTGGAGAATATGGGCAGCTTAGAGAAAGTGCTCGGTGAGGTAATGGAGGAGAATATCAACAAGTTAGACTTAGAGAAAAGGCTTCTGGCTATTTTTGTTGTAATAGTGGGTGCTAGTTACTAGAATTTGGTAATATAGAAAGTTAGAGGTTTCATTAATCTCAAATCCAATTTTTGAATAGACTTTTTTTTAATTATAAATTCTCTTTTTCTTAGTTTAAATTGGATCCTCCTCAAAATCTCTTTATAAACATTCTAAGTATTTAATTTTTTTTGGTAAAGTTGAGAATATATTGAAATTTTTCTTGGAAGTTGAAACGAACCATTCTGATGGTTGTCCTTCCAAGGCAGCCCATTACCACTATGAACTAAAATTGTTGTTGAGACATGGTCATTTACAAAGTGAGTAATAGTACAATTGTTGTTGAGCCGTGGCAGTTTACAAATTTCTACTAAGTGGGTAATAATACACTAAATCTGTGTATAGCTCACCCTTTTGTAATCAATTTCCTTCTTAATAAAATCCTAAATCAACTTAGGTTTCTTCCCAGTTAGGTTTCTAGGAGAATCTCAATATTTATGTGTGTGTTTTAATGTTATGTAGAGTCCTCTAGTGGGAGATTATTGTTGTCATTTATGGTGTATTTTTATTGTTGGTTGCACACATGGTTATGATGAAGAGTTTCATCTTGTGATTATTTTAATTCACTTAGAAACCAATTTCACTGAGATATTGAAGATCGATGGTTGTCATAGAGCCATTGCAATTTTGTAGGAGTTTTCCAAATTGGTTTCATTGAATCTAGTGTATGTTGGACATTTTTAGCATTGTTGGGAATTTTTCTTTTTTCTCAGTTGTTCCCCTCTCCTTAAGAAATGGTTTTTTTGTTGTTGCGTTAGTCCCGGTTAATCAAGTGCCATGTTTTCACATTGAAGGAAGACCACAAAGTCCAACTTCATTTTGGCATTGATAGAGTTGTAGATTGTTGTGTGAAATTGGGATTGCAAGCAATTTAGCAATCAACCAAATCTGAAATAGATTAGACTTGTTTTCCATTGGTTGGAATTCAACTGGTTTATATTTTGTTTGTTTTTTCTAACTAAGAATTGTAACTAGTTAACAAACAATAGTTGAAGAGGCATGATATCAACCTATTTTTTAATTGTATATACCTCATTTAATTTTATTTCATAGAATATATGTGTTGGTGAAATGCAAGTAAATATGAACGGAAATACAATAATAATGTAATTCATATATTATGCACATATTTTCCAGTTATAAATTCTCTTTTTTTGGTGCTAAATTTGTAGAAAATTTCAAGAATCTTGTAACTAACTTCCTTCTTGTTCCTACAATACAATAATATATAAATTTAGAGTTCTCGTCAATCTCCAATTAAGTTTTTGATGATACCCAAGCCTTGGATCATGGTATAACTCTACTCATCTTTGAATTTTCTATCATATCTTTTTTCAACATCTTGTATCGATATAATTTAAAAGTATACATCAATGCATCCACAAAAAGCACAATTGATATCAATCTCTATATTTAAATGGCATGTCTTTAAACACATGGAACCAAGAGTACACTCATATCTTCAATGTTACATTGAAAATTACCTTGCCAATTGCATAGTGTGTGTAGTTGTCCAACTTTCCTCTTTTAAAGAGTAGAGGGATTTCTTAACCTTCTATAAACCTAAATCGTTTTATAAACTTAAACCAATAGAAAACATTAATCCAACATCTTGTTGCATCCAGAGAAACAAGGTGCATTTTACAACACAGTGTTGAAGAGAATGTAATGTTGATCATGATGCTACTGCCAACATATATTAACCTAATATACAATATTATAGAAAACTTAAAATATAATAATTTTAATGTGAACTTAATAATACTCATTCACAAATCTATACATGCATAAAAATAACAATATAAAAACCAGATCATGTCACATCTATTTTATGAACGTGAAATAAGTGTTGAAACTCTCATTGTTGCAACGCCACTATTGGTAGTGTTGTAACAGTGGTGATATAAATCTCGTTGCTACAACACCCATGTTGTAAATCATGTTACGTTGCAACACCAAGGCTATAACTCCATTCATGTTGCAATTATGACATACCATGAATCCATGTGTCTTGAGTGGAATTAGTCGAATTTGGTGGGTCATAACTCCACATGTCTTGGGTAGAGTTTGTGGAAGTTGGTGGAAAAATTGCAAGAAGAAGTTGATTGGATGGAAAACGGTGGAGAATTTGGACTATTGTAACTGCCCAACTTCCAACTCACATTGGTGGCAAAGAAAAGGAAATGGTTGGGGAAAGTGGAATGGAAGAAAACTTTTCGGCTTCCAGGAAATGAGAGGAGGAAAAGAAAATGGGAAGGGGGGTATTCTTAGGAGGGATGAAAAATAGAGAGATGGAAGAGAGGGAATAGAGAAGGGACGTCTATAGAAGAAATAGAGAAAAGGAAAGGATGCCCATTTTTGGGTTCACAATGTGGAATAGTGAACATGCACCGAGTCATTGAATCAAAATGAGAATTGTGCCAGATTGTCTAGTAATGTAATGAGACTGGAAGAGATAAATTATGTCTTGTTAATAAATAATATTGAGTACATGTTTGAATGGTGTTGTCTCTTGTTTCCTTTTCCTGTGAATCTAAATCCCTCTTGGCATTATTTAAATTGTTAGTTTTTGTTAACACTAGTATGTTGGTAGCTATGTAATATATGTGCACAAACCTAGTTCTGTAGTCAATTGAGTACAAGAATGAGGGTAATAGTTGCATCAAGTGGTATCAGAGCTAGTTTAGCTCCTAAGTTGTGAGAGATAGTTCCCAGAAGTAAGGCATGTGAATGTTAGTCAGACTGAGGGCTACAAGACAACTTGTAAGGATGTTTCCACATAGAGAAAGAGGAGCACGAGGAGGTGCGAGGAACCGAGAATTAGAGGAATTGCAAATAAGGATAGAAGAAATGGAAAATAGGAGGCTTGGATATGATGAAACAAATTCAGAGTTGGAAGACAAGCCCGAAGAAGAGAGAAAAGCCAAGGAAGTAGACCCAGTAGTACATTTTCTATTTTTTTAAAAATAGAGGTAGTGCAAGGGTGGAAGTTTCATGTTATTATGGTAGTTTGAAAGCAAAGACTCTCATAGACTAGGTAGGAGAGCTCGAAATATAATTTGAGAATGAAAATGATCAGGATCCAAATTGGGTTCAATTCACCATATAAAAACTAAAGGGTCATGTTGCACTCTGGTAGGATATGCTACAGAAGGATAGGGTAGATAATCGATAGGAAAAGATTAGAACTTAGAGGAAGATGGTGAGAAAAATAAAGAAGAAATCCATACATGTCAGTTACTAGAAGAATTTGTGTAAGCGGGAGGAAAACTTAAGGTAGAAGGAGACATTTTTTCGTGAATATACTAAGGATTTATTCAAATTGTTTCTCAGATCAGGGATAAAGGAACCACAATATCAAAGAGTGGCAAGATATGTGAATGGGTTGAAATATTATATTCAGGATGAGATGAGTATGAATTACTTTCGTAATGTATATGAATCATATCTAGTTACTTTTAAGGTGGAAGAAATTATTGATAAAAGGTTGTGGAAGAAGTTCTGAAGAAAAAGACTTAGAGGTACGGGTAGAGCAAGTGTTGTTAGAACGAATGAAAAGGAGGATGAAACAACTAGAAGCTAGAATATGAGAGGAGGAAGTGGCACTGGGAGAGGCAGAGGTAAGTATGTGATCACCTGTTACATATGCATAATAGAAGGTCACAAGGAATCAAAATTCCTAGAGAAGCAGAATACAGGGAGACAAAATGAGGCCAGAATGCAGGTTACCATGGTAGATGAGGCAACGCTTCTTGGAAATAATCTGGAAGTACTCCAACATAAGTAGGG
This sequence comes from Picea engelmannii, assembly GCA_009831015.1. NCBI lineage: Eukaryota > Viridiplantae > Streptophyta > Pinopsida > Pinales > Pinaceae > Picea > Picea engelmannii. The sequence continues at coordinate 172,591 of ML790723.1, forward strand.
ATAAAATTCTATGTTTAGAAGAGTGTTACTTAAGCCTGACGAAAAGACAGTCAAATAAATTTAGTAGAGGAAGAACATTTTTAAAACTAAGTGAAACATTTAAGATAAGTGTTGTCATCTGGTCATAGATGGCATAAGTACATAAAATATATTATCCATATAAGTAATGGAGAAGTTAAAATTAAAAATTTATCCACATCTGAATCTCTATTGGGTCTTATGGTTAAAAAGGGGAAAGTAGGTGATCATGACTAAACAATGCTTGTTAAATTTTCAAATTGGAAAATTTAGTGAGAAGGTATTGTATGACATAGTTGAGATGGATGCCTATCACGTACTACTCGAAAGACCATGGTTGTTTGTGTTATAACAAGATTTGCCTCACCCTTTCTATATTGCATAGAGGGCCTTTTTCCATTTCCCTATGCAGACTTATCAATCCCCTTTTCATAAATCCAGATCCAAAAATATATATTTTTCCACATATACACTCCCTAACTGCTTTGAAAGATGCGTATACGCTTGCTGCTCCACTATAGTTGGCGTATATAGGGATTTGTGCCAAAAAATACAAAATGAGGTCGAGTTTCCATGTCACGACAAAGATCTCTGATCTTTGGCCTTCCATATACTGAAAACATTCCGACTCGGCCCTTCAGTTGCATTTTGGAGGCTATAAGAGCACAATTTCGAGCTATGGAAAAGGGAGGAGAAAGCATTCAACTTTGAGAGAAAAGTTACTCTAGAGAAATTACTTCATATTGAGTCTACATCCCTTTGTCCCTCAAGTTTGAACACAGTGTTCAGCCCCCAAGCTATTTCCTTATTTTTGAGAGGACCTCATTACCTCTTTGTTGTGAGCTTGCCTTTGGTGGAGGATTGAAGTGGTGGAGATCCAATTAGAAGGAACTTGGTTTCTTGGTTTCGAACCGTGTCGACACGGAAGTCTGTAATGTTGATACTTATGTTGATCAATTATTAATAGAAATACTCATTTCCTGTCCTATTGATATCTTGCAAATATATGATTATTATCCATGGGCATGTTTGTAATGTTTATTAATGGATTGTGCTATCTGATGTGCTAACTCATTTTATATATTGTCATTATATACTTGCATCGCTTGTTTGTTGAGAAATTCTTGCAGGTGTAAAGCTTTGGGTCAAAGTGTTCAACGGTGGAACGACATCAAATGATTGGATCAAGGTAGGCTTATTCCTTGTATTGCACATTAGTTTATATAGCACATGTTGGAATTGAGTTGATTTCTAGAGTCATACCTATCTGTTGTGGTTTACCCTTGGCCATAGATATTTTTTCCCTTGTAACAGTTTGATAGAAAAAATTTCCATGATGGAAGTAAGAATACTTATGAATTTTTAAAGGATGGAAATCGGTAAAGGTTGGAGCCAATCGTAGAGACTGAGTTATGTGCTAGTGATAGGAAAGGAAATGACAACATAAATTTTTGTAGTAGCAATCACATTATGATGTGCTCAACTAAATAATTCTTGAGAGAGAAGAAAAATACCCATTTTTTCCCCTTAATACCAAGACAAGTTTCAGAGATTGGAAAAATGAGCTCTGTGACATGGGAAATTCAACCTTTGTTGAATGAATTTAAATACATTGTTGGATATGATCTACCAGTAGGTTTACCTCCCTGGAGGAGTATATCACATCAAATTTATTTGATACTAGGATCAAGTCTATTGAATAAAGATCCTTATCGAGTGACACTAGTAGAGAGTGAGGAAGTGAATAAACATGTGCAAGAGTTGCTTGATAGATGATTGATCTGAGATAGTTTAATTCCACGTGCTATACCTATAGTATTGACACCCAAGAAAGGGGGTGAATGAAAAATGTGTATCGATTCACAAGATATCAAGAGTATTACCATTAAGTACAGATTTCCCTTACCAAGAATGAACGATCTCATGGACTATATGAGTGAAACCAAGTACTTTTGAGAGATCGAGTTGAAGAGTAGGAAGCCAAACCATCCCAAGAAAAGTTCAGAAATTAAACATCTTCGGGGGGGCCAAAAAAATTGCAAGTGTTATTGAGTGATCCCTGACAAATAATAAAGTATAGACATCAAAATAATTCTAATACCTGAATCTAGAACTATAAATCAAGGATAAAGAACCATCTAGAAAGTAGAGATCGACTACTGAGTTGAGTGAGGGACCTATCCTTTAGGAGGAGCTTCCATGCATCACTATGACAGTGGGATTGGCATGTCTGGGAAGATCATGTCCTACGTAGACAAGTATGATGCAAGTCAATTTTGTGCTTGGATGGAGAAAAGAGCCAACAATAGAATGATCTTTTGGTCCAATTATTCAACCTTAAACTTTAAGTAGACCACCTCACCACAGACCTCGAAGAGAAGGTTTAGGTGGTTCTTATCCATAGGAAAATCCTCCTTCATGTCACCATGGTCTCTTTCCTCAAGTGGAAACTTCAAGGGCTTAGAGGGAGGGCCTTGTTATAACCCTAATTTGCACCAAACATGCTTACCTGGCATCAAGCCATCTCAGATTCCTTATTTTCCAAAGCACTATTGAACAACTCTTCTTAAAAACCTATTTTATGAAGGTCCACATGCCCTGCTCCATTACTGCATGAGTGTACATGCTAGCTAACCCAAAAAAACCCGTGTGTACCGAAAAAAGCATGAAAAAAGGAAAGTTGTCGATAGAACACACAGCTTTGGGTGAGTTGACTAAACCTTCCAGCCATGCATGGCCGAGGGTTCGACCAAATACCTAGCTTCTTCTAGCCTATAAAAGAAGGGTTAGGGGTCCCATTTGGAAGAGGATAATCATAGTAAAGAAACTATACCCAATTTGCATTCCCTTTGTCCCAACCCTTTAGTCATCCTTGTGCAAAGAGAAAGATAGAGAAAAGAAGTTGGAGGACAATTAAAGAGGAGCCCAGGACCAATTTCATGGAGAAGTGGCCGGATTCATCATTGTAATTTGATTTGTTGAAGTTAATAATAAAGAAGTACTTTTCCCGTCCCACCATATGAGGTTTTTATGGTTTATTGCATACTTGTTTATTGAATCTCTAACCCATTAATCTATATATCAAATGCATGTGGAGTTTGTTATTTGTCTTGGGTGAATGCAGGTCAGCCTTGGGAGGAGAGATGCAGTCAAAAAGAGATCAAGCATGAGGAAGGATCGACATCAAACGCTCGAAATAAGGTATGCTCACTTGATCTTCTTAACTATGTATTTGCTTAAGAATAATGGGGATTATGTCTAGGACGATGGTAGAAAGTAGAAATCTTTAGGTCTTTTCTGCATGCATAATTATACCCTAAGTGCTAGTTCGTAGAGGGATTTCCCACTCACAACAGAATTGGCGACCATACAAGGGATAGTCTAGGGTTTCTGGGAATATTTTTTGGGTATTTTTAAGAACTGGTTTCATTTCATGTTTTTAAAGTTTCTGCAAAAGTCTGAGCTAACAAAGATTCTGGTCTCCCATACCAGTTATCTCTGTTTCTTTGCTTGACTGTATTTTTTCTTTTTGAGACCCACAGAGGTACACGTAGCCTATATAAGGTTTGGACGTGTGTACCCGCACCCTGCATTCTCACAGCCCACGTGTACATGCTAGCTGAGGAAGTGTCAGTCGCGTGTATGATTCTAGAAAATTTCTTTTAAAGAGGCAGTCATCCTCTTCCCTATCAGAATTAGTCCTTCTATGGGGTTTTCTGGAACTCTTTACAGTCTTTGTTGTTTCCAGTCTATAGATTAGGTTTCACCTTGGATTGGTTTGTTCTATGAAGTTTTCCTTGAATTGTTTTCTTTTTTCTGTTAAAGTAAGTGTCTGAGTCTTCAAGAGATTCTGGTTCTCAGTACTAGTAGTCTCTGCCTGGGCTGGATTTCTTGGATTTTCATTTGTCTTAGAGTTTTAGATATACACGCGGCCTGTATAAGGCCAGCACATGTGTACACGTGCTCTGACTTTACACACCTTGTGTGCATACGCTTGTTGTGGAACTGTCAGCAGTGTGCTTGTGGAGATAATTTTTGTTGAAGGTGAGGCAATCATCCTTTCTTTTGACAAGAGTTATACCTCCCAGGTTTGGGTCTCTGTCATAGTGGTCAATAACTTAGGTTTGATCACAACAATAGCTTTCTTTTTTCATTTAGAAGTTTTCCTCAAAGTTTTTCTTTCATAGGGTTTTTAGACAAGTGTGAGAGTCCAATTTTAATTTGCTTGTGTGTGATTTTTAAAGTGACTCTTTGTGATCTGCGCTTAGGCCAGAGGTTTTCTTGGTTTTGACTTGTTGATATTTTTCCTTTTTTCTTTGTGAGCATTCAAATAAAAAAAAAATTCTTTTATTTCTTTGTTGGTTAAAAAGTGTTGTTTTGCATTAGTAACCAGGGAAAAGTCTTTGCTTTCATAAGTTCTTGACGGTTTACTTAGATCATAAGTAGCTCATAGTCGAGTGAAATTCTTCTTTGAGTTTGTTGTTCAAAGATATTAGAAAAAAATTTAAGTTTGAAAAGTTGTTTAAGAGTTGAGTGAAGTAAAGGTTTTTATTTCCATCTTTTTGTTTATTTTTCTTTCGTCTTTCAAGCATCACTAGTTTCACTTTCATAACCTTTGACTGAAGACAAGCCAAAAAAATTAACGCTAAATCTAAAATTCATTAGACTTTTTATGTTTGTAAGGTCAACCAACTAGTTTAGGGTTAGGGCCTTGAATTAGGTTGGAGAGGAAACTCTTCAAGGCCATTAAAATCAAACATTGGAGTCTGAGTTAAGGAGTGTCAAAGTCTAGTATCGTGAAAGTTATCCGGGACCCCCCTCTAACACAGGGGATAAACAAAAGGTCGTGTACGGAAAGGTAGCGGAGATAACCCCTCCAAATCTGGACCAATCGTAGTGGAGAACACATTTAGAGGGCTTGTCTTGGGATTCTGTCGATTTCATTTGCCACAGAGCTTTGTGGGTCTCAAATCCATTCGAGGTCCTCAGTTCTCTTCCAAACCACTTGCTTTCAATACCCTTGATAGGTTTCAGGCTCGATACCCTGCTCATTGTGGTCTACCCGACTTTCGACTGTACCTGCCTGGTGATTGTTCGGGCGCTGGAAACCTAGTTGCCTATATTTTTAGGGGCATACAGAGGTGACTGTGGGGGTATACCGTGGTACCTAGGACAAACATCGGGCCATGATTTGTAGAGTATACCTGAAGGGTTCTTCCGTGTTTGAGTTGCACTTGCACGGGTAAGTTGCTCTAGTGTTGGTTGTTGTAACTGTCCTTCCAATTAGTTTAGTGTTTGCTTGTTTTATCTTGTAGGGGATTTTTTAGTGTGTGTTGTTTTTTTTGAATGAAAAGACGGCCCTAGAGTGTCTTTGATCTTCTCACATAGTGGAGGATCATGAGCTTCGCCGGTCACAAATGCTTTTGGGCCTATCACCGGTTACACTGGAGCCACCCCTGCCACCATTAAGGCGAAAGGTAGACCAACAAGGGTCTTTTGAAGTGACCGGGTCACACGAAATTGTGCCTGACCAACATCCAGAGGAAACAACCATTTTAGACTTTGGAGAGAAAGCTCTTAGTCCACCTAAAACTCCAACCACTGATCTTTCGGCACCCATCATTGTATCAATTCACCCTTACGAGCACCAAACAATGTCATACGCAGTAATGGAAACAAATGATGTCACTCCCTCTGGGAATTCTTCAATTCCCACTATGGTTGTCACCACAAGAGAGTTTCCACCTCCTAACCCACTGTCACTAGTTCGAGCCACCATGGTCTCAATTGCCTCTACCTCGCACAGTGGTCTGATCCTTTCTATGGCGGAGGCCACAACCCCTTTCACACCAAGTGAAACAAGCCCTTTGTTCTTATACGGGATGCCTAGCTCAGGTACAAGTCCTGTACTTTCCTACTCCACTTCACAGACTTTAGGTCTGGGGGCAGGGAGCTCTAACGCTCCTCTGCAAGGCCACATGGGGGGCACTTCATCTCCTTTTAACGGTTTCCCTTATGGGGGAGGTCATATACCTCCTTCGTCCCCTTCACTCGGTGGCACGCATCAGCTATCCGCCAGGCCACCTGCACACCATAGTTTATTTGGAGTAGGGAGTCAAGGACCGCCTTCGCATAATATGTCGGTAGGTTCGACACCATTTTCTCTATTCGGTGCATTTGGTAACAATGCCTTCTCGTCAGCTACTTTCCCGACTAGGGGTAACCCCGGTTTCAGAAAACCTATTCCTATGCAGGGTACTATTCCTTCACAGGGGGCAAACCTAGGAACTTCTTCCGCATCAGGTCCTTGGAATTCTTAGCAGGGATCCATTCCCTTGTCAGGAATGTCGATCTAGGGAAATTCTTTCCACAATCAATAGAACCCTGGATAGGGTACTATGCCTATCCCCATGGGATCGGCATGGGGAAACCCTTGCCAAAGTCCTCCGAATGTAATGCATGCCCATCCATTTACATCCTATTTTGGGAATCAGCCAATGATGTCTCCTCACATGCAGAATCCGTACGTTGGTCATGGCCATGGGTTTTACCAGAACCCAGGCCAGTAGTCGAACTTTTCCTGGCAACCTGGTGCCAGCCAAACTCCAGGTCCCTTTTTCCCAGGTTATCACCAATAACCCAAACTACCTTTCTTGGCAACCTTGCATTTTCCAGACTTGACAAGGTTGTTGAATGACCCTATCTGTCATGATTCACGTTGGCCCCCTATGCTGACGAAGTTGCCATCGGACATACCAAAGTTCGAAGCCAAGCCTAATGAATATCCAGACGATCATATGAATACCTTCCACCTTTGGTGCTCATCTAACTCATTGAAAGACGAATCCATACAGTTGTGATTGTTTCAACATACTCTCATTGGGAGTGCCACAAAATGGTACATTGAGCTCGACCGCTCAAGATACTCTTCCTTTGGCGAATTGGCAATGTCCTTCCTAAACCATTTCCAATTACCTATGAGATACGACGTTGGCATAGAATTGCTGGCCAATTTCGCACAAAAAAATGTGGACCATATCTCTGATCACATCCGAGAATGGAGACACTAGAAGAGTTTAATTAAGGTGCCAGTCCCACCAACATTCCTTCTCGAGTGGTTCCTTAAGTCTTTGGTCCCACAGTTATCCAAAGACGTCACAACATCAGGGGTGTTTTCTGAAGAAGACGCCATCATGAGAGCTCAACAACTTGATCTCATATATTCTCAGTTCAATTTATTATACGAGATCTTGCCAGATGTGCCACACTTAATACTTGATAAAACCAAACAGAGAGTTGGACCACATGGCGATGGTATTGTTGGTTCAACACAAACAAATCTCGATGAGCAATTGATGAAGCAATTGCAGCAATTGTCTATACAACACACAACAGCCATCCAAACTACTGTTTTGGCTACTCCCCCTACTAAAACATTGGATGTATACACAGTGCAATCGACAAATCCAAAGGCCACCCAGTGGCCTGAAGGAAAGAAAAAAAAAATGAAAGAAGGGTAAAGGGGATAAGAAACCCACTAATAATGATGGCGGGGGCAACACTGAGAAATGAAAGGCGAGGTATCCGTGCAACCTGTGCGTGGAAGACCACCCGACCCACCAATGTCCTTGGCTTGCAGAGGCCCAAAAGTTTGTGACACAGCAACAACTTTCTGTGTTAACCAATCCATTTCAGCATGGGAAAAACCTAACCTAAGCCTCTACAAGCGTGGAAGGGGGCAGTCAAGGACCCTCTCTGTCTTTGAACAATCCCACATCCACAAATGTGTATATGATGAAGGGTGATGCTTTTATATCGACTAGAGAGCATGACTACAGTAAACCAAGCACTTTTGAGAAGGGAAAAGAAGTTGAACTCCCATCTCTTCCTCTACAGATTGAGAAGACTTTGGGTGAAACGATGACACACATCCCAAAAGGCGCGTTCAAAAAAGCTTCTCACAACCCAAATGCAAGGGCCGCCCAGAACTATTCTATGGTGGAGGATTTGTCTCAAACCCCTTGTGCGATGTTCACTTTGGAGGTCCTCCAAAGTTTCCCTTCCTAGAGGAAAGCTTTGTTAACCTCTTTAGGATCTACCGATACTTGTAATCTGGGTTCCATCATGCTAGATACAACCGACTTAAAATCTCATTTGCCTTACCACGTAGCGTTTCAGATAGAAGTGGCTCACCCCACGAAAAATTTTACTTGAAATATTTTCTGCACGGTGGTTGATGAGGGTGCCTCGACATGCGTTATGTCGTTGGCATGTTGGAAGGCCATTAACCAGCCCGTTTTGTCTCCGTCGCCTACTCTTCTCACTGCTTTTGATGGTCGTTCGTTCCGACCACATGGTATCATTCCCTCTTTCCCCGTGCAGTTAGGAGGGAAGACCATGTGTGTCGAGGTAGAAGTAGTCGACGCGTCCCTCGACTACATTCTCTTGTTAGGAAGGAGTTGGAATTATGCCATGCAAGCAGTGGTTGCTACAATTTTTCGGGTCTTGTTGTTTCCACACAAGGACCGGATTGTGACCATTGATCAATTGTCTTTTTCCAGACCTGACCCTTCATTGGGGGTGTCTGCGGTCCTGATGATTGATAATCCTCAACCAGGCATAGTCAATGTAGGGGTTGGTTTGTTCCCATCTTTGATGGGTACCTTTGATTACCTTCCCCCTCAAGGCGATGTCAAGTTCATATCCTACCACCATAAGGTTGAGATTTTCCAAGTTTCATCATTTCGCATGACTTACTTCATCAATCCTTGTATACTTCCTTCCCCATCAACCACGCTAGATGGGATAGGGAACTCGAGCATGTCCATTCCTTTGTCCGCAACTGAAGTGGCGTACTCTTTAGTCCAGCAAGCTTCAACCAACACAGATACAACTCCTACACAAGATTTAGATCTGCTTATAGAGCCTATTTGGGCTCAAGGTTCTCTCGCTGACACTGATTCGTTAGACTTGTAGTCTTTCCCTCCAACGAAGCAGTAATTGAAGCAATGACTGGTCCGGACAAACCTTGGGATGATCTTCATCACAGATCATTATTCCTCCCAGAGTTAAGCAGAATTGAAGCTTGAGAATTCACCTTCAATATGACTAGAGGTAGGTCTTGTCCTATTAATCCCTTAGCTACACATGAGGTATATACTGAGGGTAATATGACAACTATCGTTGAAGCCATACCAATCAATATCTCCAGAACCCCTGGCGTCGGGGAGAATGTTTTCTTCGGAGCCGACTGCTCCCCCGGAGAGATTCAAATACACACAGATCTATTTAAAGAATTCTGTGATGTTTTCGCCTGGTCTTATGAGGAAATTCCAGGCATCGATCCAAAAATAGTTGAACATGAAATCACAACTTATCCAAATGCCAAGCCTATTCGGAAAAATCTTCGTCTAGTTAATCCCAGGAAAGAAGCAACCATTAAGGTTGAATTTGAGAAACTGCTAAAAGTTGGTTTTATCTATCCTATCCATTTGACCCAATGGGTGTCAAATCCTGTGCCAGTCAATAAAAAACAAGGCACGATTCATGTATGTATAGACTTCCATGATTTGAACAAGGCCTATCCAAAAGATAATTTTCCCACACCATTTATCGATCAGATAATTGATGAATGTGCGGGTTGTGAAGCCTTCTCTTTCATGTACGGTTTTTTGGTATATAATCAAATACAAATCAAACCCGAAGACTAGCACAAAATGACATTCATTTGTCCATGGGGTACATTCGCATATCGTAAGATGCCCTTTGGTCTAAAAGATGCTGGAGTGACCTTTCAGTGGGCCATGTCTTTTTCTTTCCATGACCTCAAGAATATAGTCGAGGCTTGTTGATGATTTAGCATCTCGATCTCACAAGAGAACAGATCATCCAACACACCTCCGAATTATCTTTGAGTGTTGTCGCTACTTCCAGATTTGCTTGAATCCAAACAAGTGTAGCTTGTGCGTAACATCAGGATGTTTGTTAGGTTTCATAGTATCAAAAATAGGGATCATGGTGAATCCTCTCAAGGTTGAGGCAATAATTCAGTTGTGTCCCCCATGCACAATCCTTCAACTTCAGACTCTAGAGGGCAAGGCGAACTTTTTAAGAAGTTTCATTGCCAACTATGCCGAGATCACAAAGGGCTTTATGCGCTTACTGAATAAAGACGTTCATTTTCATTGGGACGATGCCACTCAATGCTCTTTTGATGCATTGAAACATGCCCTCACGACTACCCCTCTACTTCGTCCACCTAACTATAACAAAGATTTCTTATTATACTTGGCTACAGCAGAGTCAACCATCAACATGGTCTTAGTTCAGGAGGATGACTTGTTCTCAGAATATGTGATTTATTCCCTGAGCTGAGGCCTCGTAGGACCGGAACTCAATTATTCTCATATCGAAAAACTTGCGTTGCCAGTAGTTCATGTTGTTCAATGGTTTTTTCACTATGTTCTGTTTTGCAAGGCCACCGCCATTGTTGTTGTGAATCCATTCCAGTACATGTTGACGCGACGGGTAATAGGCGGAAAGATCAGTAGATGGATAGTCATCCTCCATGAGTTTGACTTAGATTTCGTTTCAGCGAAATCCAAAAAGTCACTGGTCTTCGCAAAACTTATTTTGTAACTTCCGGTTGAGTCAGGTGATGTTGTGCCCGAAGAGTCGCCTATCAGAGGAGATATGTTTTTGATCACATCTTTGGATCCTTGGTATGGAGATATACTTATCTATCTTCAGACTTTGAAGTGCCCCACCTTTGCTTCTCGTGATGAGCGTCGACGTATATGCCATTAGGATAAGAATTATCTCATACTCGATGATACATTGTATCAAAGAGGTGTAGACTGCATCCTTCACCGATGTCTCACTCACGAAGAAGCAATTATCGTGCTTAACAATTGCCATACCGGAGCGTGTGGAGGTCATTTGTATGGGTTGGCAACAACCCAAAAGATTCTACGAGTAGGTTACTTCTAGCCGACACTAATCAAAGATTGTATCGAATCAATCAAGAAGTGCCACCCATGCCAGATCTTCTCTCGGAAGATGAGAGCACATCCCGCTCCCATGTTTCCTGTCATCACAGTTGGTCCCTTCACCAAGTGGGGGATTTATTACACTACATGCAACCCTCCTTCATCAAGGGGGAACCGTTATATCATCGTAGTTGTAGACTAATTCATGAAGTGGGTTGAAGCTATGCCAACGTTTGAAGATGATGGAGAGACTACAACTCTCTTTTTATTCAACCAGATAATAACAAGGTTTGGCGTCTCGAGGGAGATTGTCACTAACCATGGCAGTCACTTTCAGAACCATATGATGACCGAGTTAACATCAAATCTTGGGTTACGGAAAGAACATTCGTCACCCTGCCACCCCCAAGCAAATGGTCGGGTGGAAGCTATGAATAAATCTCTTAAGACCATCCTACAACGAACGATCAACTCAGTCAAGTCAAATTTGCATTTGATGTTATACTCGGCATTATGGGCTTACTGAACGTCTGTTAAGACTGCAACCAATTTCTCACCTTTTCAACTCATTTACGGGTTGGAAGCAGTCTTACCTATCGAATGTCAGATCCTATCCCTAAAGTTGGCAGTACAAATATTTTCCGACACTTCTCCACTTGAAGAGCGGTTATTATACCTTGAGCATCTCAATGAGAAACATCGTGATGTGGCCCTGGCCAATGAGGCTCACAAGAAAAAAGTTAAGTGTCAATATGATAGGTCCGTTCATCCTTGGATTTTCACTGAAGGTGACCTTGTCCTGGTCTATGACCAAGATAAGGACACCCTGGGGGCAGGCAAATTCAAACCCATGTGGTTCAGACCTTTCATCATAAAAGAGGTTCTAAAAAAGGGAACTTATCGTCTGGTTGAATTTGAAGGGAATGATTTGGCAAATCCTAGAAATGGACTCTACCTCGAGAAGTATTACTCATAGGTAGGTCACCATGGGTAACTTTTTGTAACATATGTATAGTCTTTGTACTATTACTTTCTAGTTTCTTTTAGTATTATGGACTTGTCATTTTTGATGTTATCTTTCATCACTGTGGCATATGTCACGTCAATCTGAGGTGTTCATTGGGTACGCAGACGGTGCTAGCCGACACACTCGGAGGCTTGCCTCTGCAGCTTGGGTAATTTTTACACCTCGAAGCCAGTTATTATCTTCCGGAGGTATATGCTTAGGTGACACCACAAACAATGTCGTCGAGTATAGTGCAGTTATTGAGTTTCTTCGTGACGCCTTGTCATTTGGTATCTCTCATCTCTAGGTCTATCTCGATGCTCATCTGGTTGTGTCTCAGTTAAATAGAGTCTACCGTGTTCATGATCCGACTTTACATCGACGATTCCTTAGGGTACATCTCTTAGAACGAAGCTTTGATTATATTACATATTTTCATGTTCCTAGGATATTAAACCAAATTATAGATACTCTAGCTAATCAAATTTTATATTGAAATATTGCACACATATGAAAGGACATACACATAAACATGTAAATACATTTTTAAAGGCAAAAATGATCCATAAGACACAAAAAGACATAAAAATCCATATATAATATCATAGTCACCAGAGTACATAGGTGGACGCAAGTACCTCAAAAATATGACCAATAACGAGTCATGGGGCTTATGCCCTCAAAAAATATATACAAGTAGTGCTCTCGACACATGAAAAGTCTAACTAAGGTCAGGGCATGTGGGCCCTGTTGTATTGATCAACATCGTTTTCCAAACGTCAAAACAATCGGACCCACGTCCGTGGTGCCCCCACTACATGAGGCTACATCGATGGTGGCAGATCCTCAATCTCTGCCATAGGGACCGTGCGAGTGAGTGAACTAAAGTTTCGCTCGACTCGTCTCAATACCCTCTCAGCCTCCCCAACTGGAAGCTCTCCTGCTACTATTGGTCCCCCTGCGACGGCAGGTGCGGCCCCTGGCTGAGGACGACGCTTATTCCTCACATAGTCCATAGGTCACACTGTTCCCACATCTGAAACACAAGAAACACATATCCGTCAAATACTCTGGTATAAAAAAAATGATATATAACAAAAACAACATAAAAATTACATATGTTTCACAAAAAAAAACAACAAAACAATGATGTCAACTTACCCATCTCTCCTCACTCCTCACCAGGAGGTACTGGTATCTCAAGATATCTCAAGAAATCAATCCCAGCATAAGGGTAATCCTCTATGACTGGGATCTGTCACGACAACCAATTGAAGAAATCATCGTCAAAGGACTCATTGGTCCTTCCACCACCCTGTCGTGGCAGTAACACTACCCATCTACAAATTGCAGGAAGAGAGGCCTAATGTCCTCGTACCACTACTTGAGGACTGAAGCTCAGAACTCTTTCAAAGAAGAAAGAGCATAGAATGGTCCTGAACCCGAAGTTCCCCTGCGTCCGCGGTCGACAATCTGTCAACTACCTCTTCATACAATCTAGCAACGTGGTGCTTCAGTCAAATAATTGTGCATTTAAGCATTGGACTGCACAGTTCATCTGTGCATGGGACACTTGATGTAGAGCCGCAGATCCAGTGATCCACCCAATAAGCAACACAATTACCTGTAGCGTTAAGTCAATAATCTTGCTTATGGGAACCTATGAGCTTGATCGGTCTGTACCAGCCTCACAGTAAATTCCTGTCAATTTTGCTATGTTATGCGGCCCCAAAGGAAATGTCTGGAAGTTGACTGGTTCCCCTCTCCTGAAGAGGCCAGTCAAAAAATATATGTCCTCTGTCATGGGTACCAGTGATTGTCCCTCTAACATAAAGGCCTCTGCATCCAGATGCCAATAATCAACCAAGGCGTTCAGTAGCCTAGGTTGTGCCTGCATAAAAGGACATAAGAAGAACTTGAGCAGCCCACATCGCATCAAGGCAGCCACAGCATTGGGGTCTTCCCCAACCAACTCACTAACCTCCTCATGCTCTCTTTCTCTCTAGTAAACATACATCCTGTAAAACACCAAAGTTCAAGAGGGTTAACCCTTGTTTTTTAATTTTTTTCATTCAATAAGGGGGTCCACATAGGCTGTAATGCTGACAGTCGCGTGTACACACGTGCAGTTTTTACTCTGCCCGAATGTACATGTGGTCTGTCCTAAGACATCCCACGTGGACCTAGGGCCGACCTTTTGAAGGTCGACGCCCCCCCAAAACTTGGAACCCAAAGCAAAAATAAAGATTTAAATTACAAGAGGAGAGATTTTATACTTACTTGGTCCAGACAGATGGTCGTTTCGTCCACTATAGCTCCCGGAATCACCACTTTTATCAAAGGGGATTTTTTTCTCCAGAGTCAATTTCTAAATCAACAATGGTGACAATGAGCTGCCAACTTCTATTTATAGACTTTTTGGCCTCTTTTTGTCACTTTTTTGCCCCCCCTTATCATTTTCTTTAAACAAAAAACCATTTAGAGTGATTCAGGGATTGCATTGGAAGGGTATGATCGGGTATCCGAACATTTTTTTTTGGATTTTTGGGTAACTTTTGATGGTCTGTGGAAAAATCTTAGATGATCAAATTGAGCATATAGGTTAGGCTTCTACCCTGAATTTTGTATCTCATTGTCTTTATCCCTTTTCCATAGGATCGATCCCATCAGGTTGCGACATGAAACCATCATTGCTACTTTAGAAGTGTCGCGAGTTGGTGGTAGAGCTTACCGGAACATGGATGCCCTAGGTGGAACCTGGTTGCATTATGGTTTCCATGTTGTCTCTAATCACTATAGGCTCGAGAGTCCTTGTTGTTTTTTCCTGATTATGAGTTTGAGCCTCATTTGCATGATTCCTTTTCACTCTTGACCTCACCCTTAGGACTCCCAAAAGATATAACGGGTCTTCTTTTAAGCCCTTTTCAGACCCTCTAAACATGAAAAGATTGTCGAGCGATCTTGTGGCCTTTCACGCTCATTAAAATGAAATTTGAAGTCACATCTGTCCGACGGTAGTTTACCCCCTTTTTGGTCCGGACGGTCAACTGTACGAACAAAGGTATATTCTAAGGAACTTTAGTTCTCTAGAAGAGTACTCTTAGGTATCATTTTAACCCTTTTTTGGGCCTAAGGGACTAAATTTACGAAAAATGAACCCCCACGGAGTCTATAGTTAAGCTCTTTTCAAAATCCCTAAAATTGAAAAGATCGTCGAGTGACCTTATTCTTTCACACTCGTTAAACTGGTCCAGAAGAACATTCCTGACGGAGTCCATAGTTAAGTTTTTTTCAGACTCCTTAAAAATGAAAAAATGGTTGAGTGATCTTGTCTTTATCACACTCGTTAAAATGGTTTTGAATAGATGTCTTATCGGTGCTAGTTTACCCCTCTTTCGAACCGACTAGACTACCTTTGAAAAAGGTACCCCAATGGAGTCTCCTATTACATTTTTTCAGACTCTCTAAATATGAAAAATCATCGAGCTTACCTTCTCTGGGCTCGTTAAACTTACATCGAAGGATGTTACCATTGTGTGTTTTGTTAACCACGTTTGCATACCTGTGTCTTTGGTCTAATGCTAGCTCCATGTTGCTCTCAACTGAACCATCTGAAGCATACCTTATACACAAGCCTTGTAGCACTTTTCCTTTGCGTCTTGACACCTTTGGCCCCTGGAGGATTTTTCTCGAGTGTCATTTCTCTGAACATCAGTCTTGTCCTTGTGCCTTAAACTTGTATGTTTGCAACACTCATTCCTCCTTTGTAACGTAACATTATTTTATTCTTTTTCCAAAATCATTGAAAAAGACAAAAAAATCAAATATACCCCAAAAAGAGGAAGGGAAAAGCATTTTCTTTATTGGCAGCATAATAAGTCACCCTTGGATAAAGCACATATGTCCGTTTGTTCATCAAATTATGGTATTTAATACAACCTTAGGAAGTTGTTCTCACTACATAGAGCCATGTCCTCCTCCATTTGGTTATTCTTCCAAACATATGGAGAGTTTGTGTTGCCTCCTACCTCGTAAACTTATGTTAATTCCATGTTGCCTGAGTCTCATCATTTGTCGTGCTATTGTCCAAGGGAAGTTTTTACCAAGCCTGAGTCAGTTCCTCTGCAGTTTGTCTCTTTCCCTCATACCTGGCCATCCTGAACGTCCAATCAAGTCTATGTTCGAAATCAATGAAGCCTTCAGTCTGATCATCAAGATTCTCTAGTCCATGACCGACGAGCCATCTAAGACCTCTGGGTAGTGAAGTTGTACACTCATATTACACTCCTACCTGAGTTTTGAAGATTTTGAAGTTGTTTCTCAATCTCTAAAGACCTCTTCTCCAGCCATCAGGCCTTATCAGCTTCTAAGAGGATGGATGCTCTACATGTATATCTTTTTGATTTCAAGATGTATCTCCATTGTGTATTGTTCACGACTACACTTTATATAGTTATATGACATGGATCTACAGTGTATTTGATTGGTAGCCATGATTTTATTTTATCCTGAGCATGGGTAGGCCCGCCTCGGTGAGACAATTATTATTTTTGCAAACGACGCCTCCCGATTTCTGGTCCCTAGGATCACTTGTTCGGCACATCAGTAAACATTGTTAATGTATTTCATCCATCAGATGCTCTTCTGACCTCACACATTAAGGGGCATCTGTTATAACCCTAATTTGCACCAGACATGCTTACCTGGCATCAGGCCATCTCAAATTCCTTCTTTGCCAAAGCACTACTAAAAAACTCTTCTTAAAAACTTCTTTTATAAAGGCCCGCGCACCCTGCTCCATTATTGCATGTGTGTACATGCTAGTTGACCCAAAACAGCCCGTGTGTACTGACAAAAGCATGAAAAAAGGAAAGTTGTCGATGGAACACACAGATTTGGGTGAGTTAACTAAACCTTCCGGCCATGCATGGCCGAGGGTTCGACCAAATACCTAGCTTCTTCTAGCATATAAAAGAAGGGTTAGGGGTCCCATTTGGAAGAGGAGAATCATAGTAAAGAAACTATACCCGATTGCGCATTCCCTTTGTCCCAACCCTTTAGCCATCCTTGTGCAAAGAGAAAGATAGAGCAAAGAAGTTGGAGGACAATTGAAGAGGATCCCAAGACTAGTTTCATGGAGCAGTGGTCGGCTTCATCATTGTAAGTTGATTTGTGGAAGTTAATAATAAAGATGTACTTTTCCCGTCCCACCATATGAGGTTTTCATGGTTTATTGCATACTTGTTTATTGAATCTCTAACCCATTAATCTATATATCAAATGCATGTGGAGTTTGTTATTTGTCTTGGGTGAATGCAGGTCATCCTTGTGAGGAGAGATGTAGTCAAAAAGTGATCAAGCGTGAGGAAGGATCGACATCAAACGCCCGAAATAAGGTATGCTCACTTGATCTTCTTAACTATGTATTTGCTTAAGAATAATGGAGATTAGGTCTGGGACGACGGTAGAAAGTAGAAATATTTAGGTCTTTTCTGCATGCATAATTAAACCCTAAGTGCTAGTCCATAGAGGGATTTCCCACTCACAACAGGCCTCCTTCCTTCAAGACTTCGATCACACCAGGAATATCACTCAGAACCATGATTTTCAATGATAGTGCCTTGACTAGTTAAGCAACATCACCCATGGTCCCATCACCTTCTTCAAACCATTCCACCCTACATCCCCATACCATAACATCACTCGAAATTTCCAGATCTCCACTTGCAATATCATTTTGGGTTAGCTAAGAACTAGCCACCTTCTCCATGTCACTGGTAGAAATCATCATATCATTGAGTTGCACACCAGTTCATCAATGAGATCCTCTGCCCTTGTGAGAACACCCTCGTTCCTGAATGTGCAACATCAAGCAAGGAAGAATTCCAACAACACTGGGTAGGGGGGGCGGTGTTCTCACCAACCAGTACCATTAGCTACTAATGGGAATAAACAATAGGTCCAAGCTTGCATTATGAAATTTCTTACTAACATGTGATGAGGTCATCTCAGAACAACCTGTCTAATGGTGCAAATTGAACGTTGTAACTGTTGGAATGAACTTGGAGTAATTCCCCTACCCATCAACTGTACTACGAACCAACATCTTCTCACCCTTCACATGCTCCAGACACTAAATGCATATAGAGAATGAGCCTTGGAAGAGATGCTATGCGCCCTCCACACGCATGTTTGGGAGATTGAGATGCCAAGTTGAAGGGAACACTCCTCCCAAGTGTATGCTCATGACGATAGACATAACACCCCATCCGGGGAAATAAAATAGTTAATTTTTGAGTAGGATTAAAAATTGTTTTTGATTTACTGAGAATTCATTACTTTGAGAGGTAAATGTATAGGTCGATGATCTAAGATTTAGAAAAGTAATATTGTCCTTGTGGATCACCATCTAATCATATTAAGCAGAGTAATTTTCCTTAAATAAATATGATGTATAAGTCCATATTCAATGATAGAAACAAGTAATGACTATCTTTATTATAAATAGATCACTAAATTATAATAAATTTTACCACTTTAAATTTAAAATTTTCTTTTTTCACCCACATACCCAAAAAAAAACTATAATAACAAAATTTGCATACAATCACCCACAACTTTTAACAAATATAATCAAATGACTATTAATAATACATGCATATTAGTGCAGAGGGTTGAAAGCTACGGCTTCAAGTCTCGTTATTCAAACCGAAATGTAAAACTACTAAGTGAAAGTTTCAGCTATTCATAGGGAAAAATGTTTAAGTAAATTTAAGGGAAAAACAAAATTTTTAAAACAGAATATTATTTACATGAAATTTGAATTTTGTAATATTCAAACAAATTTAATATTTATTTTTTATTTTAAAAATATTTTTTTACTACAAAATTAACTTATTCTAAATTTTAAAAGTTATTTATTGTTTCATAATTTTTTTTTTAACAATCTCATTCATGAGATACTTTTAAAGAAAAGGCCAGAGGAGATATAGATATGGACTATTCTTTAAATGATAATAAATTTGAGTTATTGAAAGGCTCATTTACAAAGTTAATTGTTAATTTTGTGGTTGGTCTTTCACCATTGGAAAGTTCATTGAATCATTGAAAGGCTCATTTACAAAGTTAATTGTTGATTTTGTGGTTGGTTTTTCATGATTGGAAAGTTCATGCACATGAGATATTTTTTAAGAAAATGTTAGATTATAATATTTTTTTTCAAGAAAAGATTAAATCAAATGCACATGTATACCATTTTTTAATTAATTGTAGGTTTGACTCATTAAATGACTCGACTATAAGTCAATCTTTACCTACAAGTCGACCATAAATTTTGAGTTACCAATATACACCATGCAGCAAAACATTTATTATACAATATATATCCCAATATATAAAACAAATTGCATATTGTTTATCATTAATTAAATTTACAATGAGTAAACTTGAGTCATTGAAAGGCTCACTTACAAAGTTAATTGTTGATTTTGTGGTTGGATTTCTTTTCATTTAATTGTAGGTTTGATTTATTAAATGTCTCACTATAAGCCAACTTTTAGAGACAAGTCAACTATTAATTTTGATCTACCAATATACACCATATAGCAAAACATTTAATGTATTATATGCTACATCTAATTTATAATTTTTTATTTTTATTTTCATCTCACCTAATGATATTTGAATTATATATATATATATAGCAAAGTACATATATATAAAGAGCAAAGTGCATATTGTTTATCATTAATTAAATCTACAATGAAATTAAGCATTGGGGTCGAGGTGCTGAATGAGACGACCACTAGCCGAGCCTTCCACGGTTCATGCACTCAAATCTACTCTTTTCTCATGCTTTCATTATTATCACCCTCATCCCTTCCAGCTTATTGAATTGAATTGTGTGGCCGTGGAGAATATGGGAAGCTTAGAGAAAGTGTTCATTGAGGCAATGGAGAATATCGACAAGTTAGACTTACAGAAAAGGCTTCTGGCTATTTTTGTTGTAACAATGGGTGCTATTTTGGTGTTGACGCTGAAATCTAAGAAGTTGAAGCTTCCTTCGAGTCTGCTGGTGGTGCCCATATTCGGGAACTAGCTATAGGTGGGAGACAATCTGAATCAAATAAATATGACCAAATTACTAAAGAAGTATGAAGAAATATTAATTTCATGGACATCATATTCACACAAAATGTCATGGACATCTATGACATGCAAACCAACTCTAGGGTTGCTACCGGTGAGGTAAATCATCAGTCTAGATTGTATACATTTTATGAATTCATTGAACCAGATTCTGCTTTATTGCTTACTCATGTTGATGAAAGTAGTAGGGTATGGCATGAAAGGTTTGGACATTTGAATTTCAGATACATGCAATAGCTTAGCAATCAAAGATTAGTTGATGGTCTACCAGACATCTATTTCTCCAAGGTAGTATGTGAGGGATGTGTTCTTCGAAAACACCCTCAAGGGAAATTTGAAAAAGGAGTCTCAGAGAGATTTCGCACCTTTAGATTTGATCCATAGTGACCTTATGGGTCCTTTTCCTCATCCATATATCAGCAAAGAGAGGTTTTTTCTCATTTTTGTTGATGATTTCTCACGTTTTACATGGGTTTACTTTCTCAGGAAAAAATCTGAGGTCTTTCAACACCTCAAAGATTTCAAAGCCCTGGTTGAGACACAGTTCGGAAAGAAGATCAAAGTCATCTAAACTGATAACATGGGAGAGTATGTCAATAGTGAGATCCATAATATTTTCCATGAGGCAGGGATTCAGTTGCAACACACAGTTCCCTATACTCCGGAGAAAAACAGAGTTGATGAGTAGAAAAACAGATCTCTAAAGGAGATGACATATTACATGTTGCATGCAAAGTCACTACCACAGAGACTATCGACTGAAGCAATTAATTGTGCAACATACATCCAAAAAATATCTCCCCATAGATCTTTCAAGGATAAGACTATGTATGAGGCTTGGAGCGGCCTCAAATCGGAAGTGACCCACTTTCACATTTTCAGTTCACATGCATGGACCCAAATTCCCTCTGAAAAGAGGAAGGCACTAGATCCACAGAGCACTGAGTGTATTTTTGTTGGATACCCCAATGATGTGAAGGGATATATACTTATTTATCTTTCCTCAGATTGGCTCATCATTGAGTGTAGTGTCTAATTCGAGGAATGTGTCTCGCATGTACCTCATCAGCTGCATGCAGACAACTTCATTCTTCCACCTGTCCGAGATGATGAGCATCCACATGCCGACTCTTCTTCATATGAGAGTTCTGATTCAGAGGACTCAGATGATTCAGATACAGAGTCAATATATTCAGATGTAGATTCAAAGCATCCAAATGCAGATGCAGAGCTAGATCAGAGGCCCAAGTGGGCATAGACTACTCTTCAGGATGCATGGGATCTTGTTGGTGATCCAACCTATACTAGGATGACTCGATTTGATTTTGAGGAGCCTCATGTTGCACTCACTGCCACTGACCCATTTCCCTCCAGGCATATTTTCTTGGTTCAGTCTTCAGATCCATAGTCTTATGGCGAGGCTGCTAGAAATCCCTTTTGGGAATCCGCCATGTAGGAGGAGTACAAATCCCTCCTCGAGAACCGGACTTGGGATCTGGTTCCCCTTCCTTATGGGAGGAAACTTATCATATGAAGATGGGTCTATAGGACCAAGAGCGCATTAGATGGACAGATTAGCAGATACAAATCCAGGCTTGTTTCCAAAGGATTTCAGCAGGTGCATGGCATTGACTATGATGAGACCTTTGCTCCAGTAGTGAAGATGGATTCCATACATTTGTCACTTTCCATTGCGGCGACCAAGGGATGGGAAGTCTATCATATGGACGTGAATAATGCATTTCTTAATGATGATCTCTCTGAGGAGATATATATGGATCATCCCCAGGGATTTATGCAGGACTCATCTTTGGTCTGTCATCTAAAGAATTCCCTTTATGGCCTCAAGCAGGCTCCGAGGGCATGGTATTCCAAGATGGACTCCTACATGTCACAGAACTTTGTACGATGTAAATCAGACCTGAATTTCTACATGCTTAGGACGGTTGATTCACTTCTACTCTTAGTTCTGTATGTTAATGATTTTTTAATCACCGGTTGCTCGACTTCAGCGATTGTTGCATTCAAGAGGATTCTACATGACAGGTTTTTTATGATGGACATGGGTCCGCTACAACTCTTCCTTGGACTTGAGATCAGTCAGGATGCATCAGGAATCAAATTGTCTCAGGCCAAGTATGCACGAGATCTCCTTGAGATATTTCACATGACAGACTACAAGTCTACTCCGACTCCTTTCCTATCAAAAGTCAAACTTGAGGATGGCAGGGACACTCCATTGGTTGAAAAAACGTTGTATAGACAACTAGTGGGGATCTTGTTGTATCACACACACTCTAGACCAAACCTCTCCTATGCAGTTGGCACAGTTTCTAGGTTCATGAAGGAGTTGCATGAGCTACATTGGGAGGTTGCAAATCATATCCTTCGATACGTACATGGCACCATCACCTTTGGGATTCATTATGAAACAGACTCTACATTATATCTCATCAGGTTTACTGATTCTGACTAGGCTAGCGATAGCACTGATCGCAAGTCCACATCTGGTTACTCACTCAGTATTGGTTTCGGGCCTATCTGTTGGTCGAGAAAGAAGCAGGTTGTTATTAATCTTTATTTAGCCAAGGCAGAGTATATAGGGGTAGTTAACATAACCATTTAGGCTATGTGTCTACAACATTTTGTCACTGAGTTGGCCATTCAGTTTCATCAACCGATCGTCATCTGGTGTGACAACTAGAGCACTTTGAATTTCTGCAGAGATCCAGTTCAGAGGCAGTGGACGAAGCACATCGAGATCCACATGCACTACATCTGGGACCTAGTACATGAGGGGATCATCGACCTATAGTTCTATCCTTCAGTAGAATAGACGTCATACATCTTCACCAAGACCTTCACTAAGAATAAGTTCCATTCTTTGTGAAGTTATCTTGGAGTGAAGGACTTAGTTGCCTAGCAATTGTAGTTCCTCTTTTTACATATATTGTACCTTGAGGGGGGGGTTCCCATGAGGTTTTCCCTCTTTCCTCAATTTATTTTAGTGTATCTTTTGTATTTGGGTCCCTAACATGGCCTCGTTGCTGGGACCCATTCTTTACTTTCACCATAGTGATGTTCAAGGAGGGTGTTGGAGTTACTTCACACACACCTAGGATTTATTTTTCCTAAGGGTTTTCCTTGTTTTTTAGTCATTATTAGTCATTATCCAGTCTCCTATATTTTAGGGGAGAATATTCCACCTAGAGAATCTTCAGTTGACACTTTAGTTTGACTAGTTGAGTTGAGTCTAGATGTTGCATTGATTTTTCCACCATGCAACATTGGGATCATCACTATGATAATGTGCACTTTTCTTGGGATCATCACTAGACTTGCGCATTACCCTTGATTCCTTGATATAATCCTCACTACATGTTGTTCAGTGAGTTAACTGAAGATTGGTTGACTAGTTAACTCATCTAGGTGGCAGCTCACTCCTGTAACTACCTAAGAGACTAGACTAGGTGGAATTTCACTCCTGTAATTGCTGGTGTGTGTCGATATCACTCTAGACCACCACTATGGTGCATTGGTTCTCCTCCAGTGCACATTGATTGAGTCATACAAAGTATACATTGTGTAAATTATTCATTATTCATTACGGTTAATGAGAATTCTTCCATTATTCAATATTTCTCTGACAAATACTTCTTCTTGAAGTGTTTCTCAAATTGTTTCCATGATAGGTCCTCTTCATGGATTCCTTTCACATTATTAAGGTCTTCCCACCAAATGGAAGCCTTTCCATTAAGGTTGAAGATGGCTATTCAAGCCTTCAGGTTTTCAGAGTAGTTATGGACTCTGAAGTACTTCTTTAAACCAAGCAGCCAAGTCTTTGCCTCTTACCCCTTCTCAACCTCTCCATTGAAAGAGGGTGGTTTGGATTTCTTGAACTCTTTAGGGTCATCAATTTTGGAATGTTTTTCCTTCTTCCCTTTCCTTTGAGAATGTGAGCTAGTTTTTCTACTAGAAGATCCCTTTGAGTTGCCAGTTTCCTTTCTAGAGGACTCTCCCGATGATCATATCTTACCTCTAGGTTGGGCCTTCCTCGAGATACTTCTCCCTATGTGGCCACTTATGGGAGCACGTTTTTGTATTTCAAGTGGGCTTTAACTTCTCTTTGTATGTCGTCGGTCCGCATCACTAGTTGCAGGTCCATGCTCCAGCTGTCTCTGTATGTCGGATACGTTCTACAACAAGACTTCATTATTTTTCATTTTCTTTTATTGCTCCTTTATAAATCTCTCATTGTCAGCCTTGCAACTCTGTAATTCATCCATGAGGCTCCGTACAATTTCAACCAGATCTGGAGGGGTTTTCACCACCCTCCTCTCGTCAGACTCTTCATCTCTATTGTGGGAGCCATCCCCTGTAAATTCTAACCTTGTACAATATCTATTGCAAACTAATATTTAGAAAAGAACAGAAAAGATACAATGGCAAATACAAACATTACACAAATATTTTTTCACCTGGAAACCCAAACCGGGAAAACCAGCATATATTATATTCATACATTGTGTTACATTGTTTACAATAC
>ML790723.1:200962-211802 GCA_009831015.1 Picea engelmannii
TATTACTACCTATGGCCACAACCAGACTATCCCACGAGTCTGGTAAAGAACACAACGAACTGATACATTTATCTTCATCTGAAATTTTAATATCAACAGATACTAACTGACTTACCACAGTATTGAAGGCGTTCAAATGCTCTACCACCAAGTCTCCATCTCTCATCCTCAAGTTATATAGCTTCTTTATCAGGAACAGTTTATTTACCAGGGACTTAGACTGATACAACTTCCCCAACTTTTCCCATAAATCTTTGGCTATAGCTTCCTCTGACACATTCAGTAATACTGAATCGGAGAGACACAGTCAAATTGTGCTCTTTGCCTTCTGAACTGTCTTTTTCCAGTCATCTGCAGAAGTCCCTGTAGGTGTCGTACCTGGATCTGCCGTGATCCACTGATCTTTGTCCACCAAAAGATCTTCCATCTTGAGCTTCCATAGCTCAAAGATTTTCCCATTAAACTTCTCGATCTCCATCTTCGAATTGCTTGCCATTTCTTTTCACCTGAAAAACAATACCGCATATCTCCCGCTGTAACAAGGCTTATCATAGTCCCGAGCCAAACCCTTGACGACAAAGGCGTCCCCCTGAAGCCAATAAAGATCTGATACCAAATGTAAATTCTAACCTTGTACAATATCTACTGCAAACTAATATTTAGAAAAGAACAGAAAAGATACAATGGCAAATACAAACATTACACAGAGATTTTTTCACCTGGAAACCCAAACCGGGAAAACCAGCATATATTATATTCATACATTGTGTTAATGTGTTTACAATACAATATACATATAGGAGCCAACGGCATCCAAAACCCTAACCCAATGACCTGGATTAGTCCAAAACCCAAATTCCTTAACTGGAGATAGAAAACCATCGGCAAAAAACCATGTGCCGAAAAAACCACCTAATATCATGTGGTCCCGAAAATATGTCGGCCCGAAAAAAAAAAAATCGGGGGCGCCGCCCCCTGCACCCCCCCGCGGGGGGCTCCGCCCCCCTGCACCCCCCCACTAACCGCCCAGCGCAGGCGCTCAAACATTCCATCTCGTGCAAAGAATATAACACATACCCAACATCCCCCACTTCATGTTGCGTCACCATCCTATAATCTTGTAGTTTCCCACAATTCACTGACTGCTTGAGTGCTGAAAAAACACTTGATGTTAGCTAACAGTCTATTAGTCCATGAGCAACACATAGTTCATATTTCTTAAATACACACACACAGTAGAAATCTTTCATTCTTTTCTTTAGTAAGAGTTTACCTAAACTATTTTAGGAGAGAGGTAAGGTAGGGTGTCACCCTTAAAATTCTTTAAATATGGTTTTTACACAACTCGTCCATAATCCCAAGCATGCCAAGTGTTGTAACCATGCTCTGATACCAATTTGTAACACACCCGACCCCTGAGTGGCTTTCCTAGGGATGGGGCCTCAAAATTTCATTCTCCTTAGGTGATCAACTCCTTCATTTGGGGTTTCTACTACACTTTGCTCATCCAAAGTTTTCCAGCCACACTCTCCATGCTCAAAAATGATCCTAGAACCCACGGATATATCTCTCTGAAGTTCTTTGGATGTTTATTGGTTGAGTTCCACGTCGATCCACCTCACATGTTTTATCCCCAAGTTCCTTTCCCCACAGTGGAAGACCATTCACAGTCTGATCCCATTAATGGACTCACTCTCTTCCTCCTACACAAGTTGTGGAGGGATTCAATGTTTTGACGCTCTGACGTTTCATGCCTCCTTACTATCTACGCATGAGACCATTGGAGTTTCAAACTTTTGAAGTATCGTAAGCTCACGATGTGGCTCCAGCCTTTGGGTCATTCGGTCTCTCTTCCATACTACATCCCAACTCCTTTGGAGTCCTGAAATCTTAGAGTCTCGGAGTCTCGACCACTTCACCAACTACATTAGATAGGCATGCACGTACTAGGAACCGACACGTAGGAGTGGTCAGGGTGACACGTGTTACGTTCTAATGGACCTACAGGGTGTGTGGTACACATGAATCTGGGTGACACGTGGCACGTCAAGTTGGGGTCCACGTCACTCTGGGTGAAATCACTACGCCACGTTACCCTGGACTGACATGATTCTAACATTTCTCAGATCTTAGGGTCGAGATCTGGCCACGTAGATTTATAGACCTACGACTCAGGTTACTCTAGGGATTCGATGTTCGAAAGTGTTGCGATGCAAACTACTCTCATCTCTCGAAGTGCCCAGTCTCTGAACTCAAGGGACTAGCACCACTCATCTTCGGTAGATCGACGGTTGGGAAAGAACCCAAAGGGTCCCTTGATCTACATCTTTGGGCCCTTCGCAACTCCGACCTTCGAGGTTTTGGATCCTGGTTTAGTTGGTAGGATAGGTCCACCTAAACCCTGGGGAACCGCCTAACGTCGATCAAACTTACAGTAGATCGAGTCTCTCGGTTACCTTCAACCAGTATAAGGCTGGTAAGGTTGGTCATACTCCGAAGTCCCGGACTTCCGGAGCTCCGAACCCAGGAGGACTTAGCTTCCGTAGGATTAATCCAAGGTTCCTAGGTATTGGTCATATGGGTCCTCTTGAACAGATCTCATCCACTCTTCTTCCAAACAAAGAGACCTTCATATTCCAAGGCTTGAACTCCACTATTCTTCCTAAGATTTATCATGAAATGGTTAAGGACTTGGGCCCGGAATCCCGGTCGCACGACAAGGAGTCTAAAAGAGGTATCCTCTTTAGACGGATAGGTTCAGGTCGAAACGATATCTCCTATCTCGGTTGTCTTAAAAGATTATGTCCCAGGTAGCCTCAGGAGCTAAGGAATTCTTAACATTCTCACTAAACGAGTAAAAAAAAAAATAATAAATAGATATAAAAATAATCTTTACAATAAATAAATAAATATAATTTTTTTTATTTTTAAATAAGTAATACTCTTTATATTAGATTAAGCTGTGAAATATTTATATAAATTTCAAAATACTCTATGACTAGAACTAATTATCATGCAATCAACTTAAACTTATGGAAAAATAGATACACAGATAAATATAATTAAATGGTATTCATAAAAATAGATACGTAGATATAAAAATGGTTTTTTAAAAATAAATATTTAATGTAAGATTATTCTTTACATTTTTTATATAAAATACTCCACCACTGAAACTAACCATTCAAACTTAGATATAAAATGGTTAATGGTTGCTTTCAGCTATTTAGATGCAAAGAATAATATATAAAACGTCCTGCGCTCTGCAGGTACGACATCTCGGCGGAGACCAAAGTCCTCATCAATATTTGGTGGCTCGCCAACAATCCCGACTTGTGGCACAACCTCCAAGACTTCATCTCGGAGAATCATTTAAAATATTTAAAGCTGTAAAATCATTATTTACATCATGAAAAATGGAACTCATGCTGCCTCCATAATTAGTAAACAAAAAAACTAACAAACAAAACATTGAGAAAATGAGCCATAGAGGTTTTTTTTTTTCCAGAAGAAAATTTCACAATTATATTAAAAAAATATATTTTTTAACATCCAAAGAGTACAATAAGTCCTGGAAAGGATAAATCCATGCACTAAAACAAACCAAAACTAAAGACATAAACATCATGTCGGTTACATACTTAAACTCCTTTACTAATACTCCTCAATGTAAAGAGTGCAACCATGATGACTGGATCTTTTCCGGGCTGGGAAAGGAGACTGTAATTCCTCGCTTATCAATAGATCTTGGCTTGAAGGAATAATACAACAATCCACTCAAACAGAGATCAAAAGTGAGAAGAAAGAAGTCAAAAAGAGAGTTAATAGATATTTATGAGACGACGTTGTCCCTCCACTCCTTCAGTCCATAAGTGAAGCATGATGTAACCCTTTGGTTCAGTTAATGATTTCTTTGATAGCACATCTACTTCTTTGTTGTATTCACAGTAAATGTGAAAGAGCTGGATTCTCTCGAAACTGTTTCTTAGAATTTGAATTCTTTGTTTCCAACCTTCAAGAGAGCTTACTTGCAATTCACTCTTTTCATTCAACCACTCGATAATTACCTTTGAATCGCCCAAAATTTCAATATTTGGGAGAGAAAGAAGATTTGCTAAGAATAAAGTAGCCCATGCACCCATTAATTCCTCCTTCAAATTCGTATCAGATCCACAATTCAGGTACCATTTATGAACCAAATAGGCCGAAAGTTTAATTTTTCCTCTAGCTCCACAACACCGACCATTTGCCTTTGTTGCACCATCAAAACAAGCTACTGGAAATTTAAAGATCTGATTAATCAAGCAGGAACATAACGAATATTGGTTAATAATTTCCACATTCTTATGAACTGATCCAATCGATCGGATCACTATCGACTGTTCTGAGGGAGTTTTCTCTTTGAAGATCGGTGCATTCCTTTCTAACCAGACAAACCAATATATTAATGGAGCTAAACTAGTTGGAGTTGACTGATTTTCTGTCCACTTTGAAAGATTGTCATCCAAGTTGCTTCCACCTATAATATCCCCAAGGACGATCCCTAGTTGTATTTATAAATTGTAAACATGTTTTGTAGGCTGGTGAGTTGATTGTTGATAAGTTGGTGGGATTATGTGTTTACTAGGTCGAAGAGCCTAGGTGTTAAAGGCCAAGAGCCTGATTTTGTATATGTAATTATGCAGATCATTAATAAAATATAAACATCACTGCGTGCAGACCGACCACGAAGAAAGAGTGATGGGGGACTAAGATTTCATAAGGTTGGGTAAGGGAGGAGGCTATGTGTGTGGCCTAGGGGCTAAGCTAGGGGGTTTACCTCTAAATGGGGTAGTAATTTATTATTATTTCCTGAAGGCTAAGGTGGAAAATTGATGAGTGTTGTCCTAAGTTCCTAGGAAAGGGAATGAATGCAAATGTGGTGCATGCAGCTCTAGGAAGACAAGTGTCGACCTGGGCTCATGCAGTTAAAGATGATGAGTTGAGTCATGTTGGGGGTTCTTATTCCATTCTGGAATCCGTTGTCTATCTTGTTTTGCGGGGCAACTGATCTCTGGATACCCTCATGCACCTCTAAAAATTAGTAACCCATGAGCCAAACCACGCTGGGGTTGGAGCATCCATTCTTCCATACTCGGCATGAGTTCACTGGAATCCTTCCCGAGAAACCATTTTGTCTCTGTGTTTTGACCTTTGCATTGTTTCCTGGTCACGCACCCTGAAACCCATGGGGAAAACTGACAAAATCATCCACATCTTCTGTGAAGCCCGAGCATCCTATATTTGTTTGTGTCGTGTGTGTCATAACTGTTGGTTGTTGTGGCCATGCAGTTCCTTGGCTGAGTGTGGCTTGTTGTCATTGTTTGTTCCTTGTTGAGCCTTGTTTTTATCCTCCTTGTGTGGGAATGGAGTTGAAGAAGCAGGTTGTCAGGCATGTGTGCAACACTCTCTCCAGGTGAGGGAGGTGGTTGTGGTTGAAGAGGCAGGTTGCCAGGCCTGTGAGAAACTCTCTTTAGGTGAGAGAGTTTGGTGGGAAGTGGTTTTCTCCTAGAGAGAGTCTAGCACCAGCTACGGAGCTCTGAGAATTTTGGTCCAGACTATTGTTGAAGCCTAAGGCAAGGGAGGAGAAGCATCTGATGGAATTTGTGACAGTGAAGGTGTATACTCCCTGGGTGGGACAAGCATGTGGGGAATTAGATTTTGTGAGTAATGGGCGTAAGAAGGCTCCTGGAGAGAATCCTTCTAGTTGCACTATGAAGTTTCCTATAACCTCAGCCTAGTCTAGGATTCCCTTGCCCTAGGTGGAGCTTGGTCCCAGCTCAGGGATGACCCACTGTTGAGCGTGATGAGTAGTGTGGTCTATGGTTGGGAGGTTCGTGGAAGGTTTTCACATAGTTGGTGGATTTACTCCAGCTAAAATATAAGCATCATTTATGTGCTTAATTTTATGTTATGCATGCCTGTGATGTTGAAATGTTATCATGTATTCCGTTGCATATATGAATTACTGTCTATTACATTTAATATTTGTATGGTAGAAATAACTCTGTGATTATTGTGATTATTTTTTTTAATTCATTAAAATGCATGCTATATATTTATATGTGAATGTTCCGGAGTGGTAGCATTATCGAGTCTCTGTGTTGGTCGAGGATGTTACAGTTTGGAATCAGAGCTAAGTGAAGGCTCTGAGTAGTGGCATTTCCTGGTATTGTTGGAAGGCCAGGGATGTTACAAATTGGTATCAGAGCCATGGTTTTCAACATTGAGCCTAGATGGGCCATGTTAGTGGAAATTGAAGAAAAATTTTCGGAAAGAATTGTTGTCGGAATGGACAAAATTCAAGTTTAGATCCAAGGTTTCAAACATTGATCCTGAATGGGTTGGATAAGTGGTTGTTGGACCCAAGGTTTCAAGAGGAAATTGTGTCTGGAGGACCAATTTCGAACCCCAGAACCTTCCCGAGTGCCAAGAAGTCACCTTGGTCGTGTTACAAAGCTTAGGAGGAATAGCGGTATCGTAAAACCATGACATAAGTGGTATTGGGCCGTAGAGTAATGTGGACCTTAGGATTTGTTCGGGAGAAGGAGAATCCTTCACAAATGTCAGATCTGGTAATGTTGGGAGGTAGTTAGCCATGAATTCCTTTGGAAATCTGCAGAGTAACAGATTTTGTTCTGCGCCGTAGGATCTGTTTGAAAGGAAGGGAAATCCCTTAGATTGTCAGATCTGGGGAAGGTGTATAAGGGTTAACCCAGAAGCCCTTTGGACTTTGCGACTTCAGTGAAGTTTGATGCCAGAAAAAAGATATGGGCCGAATCCTGAAGCTCTGAAGTGGATCTACACCGTAGATCTGGAGAAGAGAGATCGATTGTTGGATCAAGCCAATTTTAAAAGGTCAAACACAGTAATGAAGGGAGAAATATTTCGAAGAGCCAAAGTAGTGAGTCATGATGATGTCACTTGGAGGCGATGTGGACACATGGGTTGTGTGCCCAGTGTAAGTGGATTCTGAGCCATGGAAGATTGAAATGGAAATTGGAACGTGATGCGTGTCACCCATCTGAATGGGCCACATGTCAGCCGCTATTATTTTGACATGTGGCTTTCCATATGAGCAGGGCTAGTGGGGCTGAGGTTAGATAATGTAGTTAAAGGTCAGAGGACCCACACTTGCGTTGGTCATGATACATCAAGATCAATGGCTAGGAGGCATTGCGGGGACCCAAGTTGCACGAGATTTAATTCTCCAAGGTGGTCCCACAATCCAAACCGCGGTTTCACCGAGGGGTTACGTGTCAGCGTTAGAAGAATTCTAGGATGAAAGGTGGGTTTCTCCAAACCATCGTTGCATGCCCCCGCAATTGTAAAACGTTAAGTGATGTGATGTAATGACGTCACCAAAGGTGATTGGGAATGTTTAGAGATTAACAGTTTGGATGTGTGGATGCGAGATCCTCTGAAGCTCCGAAGTCCCGAAGACCCGGAACTCAGACACCTGAGGTTCCATAGTAAGTGTCAGCCATTGGATGTTGAGTAGACGTGGACGGTTGATCTGCCCTACATCGCGAGTTTGGTAATATGGAGCTCCGAGAGATTGTTGTGTGGTTCTTGGAAATCTTCCGAAGCCGAAGGCCGAAGGCCCAAGTAAGCGCTTATTGATATAGCACTTGTTCACAACCCATGGTCACGTGGATTGGGGACTAAGAGAAAGGGGCTAGTGCCTGAAAATGATTACAGAGAAGAGAAGAGCTCGGAAAGAAAATGAAATATGAACATTTTCTTAAATCAGATTGGTTTGAATGCGTAAACTAGTGATGTATTGAATAAGTTTATATTGTCTCTCTTCTTTGAGTTTTCGAGTGAAAGAAGTGCAAATTTTCCACAAGGAGTGCGTTGACATAGGTAATTTAACCTCAGAGAAGTTCAGGAGAGATACCGTTGAAGCTTCATCAGCGGAGGTGCAAGGAGTGCACAGGAAGAACTTTGTGCTGAGTTTAGAGAGAGATAGTCACTAAAAACTCTACAGGGCTCTGTCAGACGGGCATCGAGCAAGTGCAAGTGTGCACAGAGAGAAATATTTGTCGAGTTCAGGGAGAATAGTATCAGAGGAATATACTCACAGAGCTATTGAACACTCTGTATAAAATTCTCAGCAAGGTGTGCTTTGAGCAAAAGGTTGCCAGGAGGGCACGAAGTTTTCCTTTGAAAGGAAACAGAAGGGCCGAGACCCTTAAGAGAATGAGTAAGTTGAAAAGATCAGAAGAAATAACGCAAGGAGTGCATGGGATATAGACTCATTCTAAGTCCTAAAGCTAAAAAGAGATAACGCTTATGAGAGTGAAGACGAGATCTAGGAGGTAGACTCGCAAGAGAAAGGTCAAAGGTCAAAGCCTTTGAACA
The DNA here is from genome assembly GCA_009831015.1 of Picea engelmannii. NCBI lineage: Eukaryota > Viridiplantae > Streptophyta > Pinopsida > Pinales > Pinaceae > Picea > Picea engelmannii. The sequence goes on from ML790723.1 coordinate 209,366, forward strand.
CTGAAAAAATATTCCAAGGCGGAAGAATTCAAAATATCAAGAGGAGGAGTGACAAAAACCATCAGATCAGTTGTGGGGAGGATCCTAGAGCGTTAGATCAACCTTCAACAGAACAATGGAAGCGCAGAGGAGAGGAACGAATCCCATCCATTAGATCTGAGCGTGAAGGACCAACAACCGTTGGACCTAGAGGTAAGCACACAAGACTTAACCCTTGTGTGCATAGGAGAAGTGGACTTTTCAAAGTCCCAAAGTCCCGAAGTGATTTGGGACCGTCCATCATCAAGGAGGACAAGTGGCATAAGATCCACAACTTCATAAATTTGTGGAAAAGGAGGAGGAGAAACAACCGAAGTAAATCTTGGTCATTGATCTGAAAGTGGATGTGTGGCACCAGATCTGGAACTCCGGGGATGGAGCACTCTGGAGGAAAGCAGAGGATGAAAGCATCGAAGTCCCAAAGGAGATATCGATCTTTGATCGAGGAGGAGGTCGAAGGATCGTTGATCTGGTCTTGGTAGGAAAGAGCCGAAGTCCCGAAGAGAACTAGGGCCGTTGATTTGGAGATGATGTGTGGCAGAAGATCTGTCACTCCGGGGAAATTCACTTCGGAGATTTGTGTGTGTGGACACATGAGAACTCTCAAAGGCCAGAGAGCTAGATTTCATCAGAACCATCTGATTGTTAAGGGCAGGTGTCAATAGATCTTCCACTCCAGAAGATTGTCATACGGGGAAAAACAGATAGTTGAGAGTTGAAACTCTCGAGGGCCGGAGAGACGGAATCAACGATAGCCATTGATTTGGGAAGGGATCTACAAGTCAAAATATAGTGTAGATATGGGATCGCGTGTGGAAGGAGGATAGATAAAAGCAGTTGATCACGGATCATTTCCAAGGGATTGGAGATCGAGGGACGAGCTAGATTGCAGGGCCAGAACTTGCTCGGATGTTAAAAATCTGAGAGAGAGCTACAATTTATACCATGGTTTTAACAAAGGGATGTGTGGCAGCTGGAGGCGAATTGCAGGGTAAAAAGTGGGTTGGCCTAAAAACACTATTTTCCATGTCTGCAATCACATTTTTCCATGAGGTCATAGCCCAGGGTCTTATGAAGGAAGGGGCTAATGAAAAAGGGGCTAGCGCCTGAAACTTGGAGTTTTGGAAGCGCACAGGAATAAGCCCACGGGTCTGTGAGGACCCATGCCTAAAGGAGAAAAGGGGGCTTATGTATAATTTTTTTGGGTTCAATCACGAGCCTGAAGAGTCAATGCGACTCAGAAGTTTGAAATATCGTTTAACTGGGAGGTCAACAGACCCCGCTGAGGTAGGGGCACTGTGTCAAAAGTGCTCAGGGCAGAAATAGTCATGTACAGTGACTACAATGAGATCACAAGAAGATTCAGGAATATGGTAATAATTGAAGACCTCTAGGATCAGCAAAGAAAAGTTGCACATGAGAAAGAAATTGCTGCAAATTTTGTGGTAGCAAGTATGTTACGACTTGTTGAGTCAACCAGAGGAAAGAATGCATGCATGTTTGCAAGTGATGTTGGTGATGTTGTTGCATAAGGAAGGAAGCAACAAAGAGTTGAAGTGTTGGTTATAAGTTTGATAAAAGAAGCATGAAAGCTTCTACTTCCATCAAACTTTCAGGTAGTATAAAATTTATTAATGGCAGTCATGCAGGTATGAGTTTTTATTACTCTTTTTGCATAATTGCTGAAAGAAAATTCAGGTAAGAATTTCCTCAGCCAAAGTTATTTTTATAAAATCACAAGATTATATTATTGAGTGCATACCACTAGATGTGGTAAAGGTTGGAGGCCTGTATAAATTAAAATATTTTTAGCTTCTGAATGCACACACTGACATAGTAGAATGTCATGTTAATTTGGTTATGGAGTAATAACCAAAGAATTAAAAGATAAGAACTTGTTATAGGAATGAATGTCAGTAAGCTAGTCATGTATGAGACCAAGACCTTGTTGGATATGGAAAGATATGGATATGGAAAGGTTATGAGCCACATAGGTACTAAAATATTCCTACCTTTAAACAAAACTTGGACTGTAACCTTTTTGCTAACACTAATGAACACCAGAGAATTATATTGTTGGTGTAGTGTTCAGGTCGAAAAGGAAGGCATCCAATTAATTGGGAAGACAATAGGAAGTGTGTGGAGAGTGTGTCAACAGATTGGCCATAATTACAACTTATGAATGGTGAGATGCATGACTGAGATAAAGAGCATTATGTAATTCTATGCAAGGTGCGTTGAATAAGTATGCACTGAGAATTGCACTCATGCATAGTAAGTGATAGAATTGTATACTAAATGAAATGGCTAAATGAGTTTTGTAAGTACATGCATATATATTATTGCATGGAAATAATTGTTACTAACAACTGAAATGTTGTTAACTCATGAAGTTGAG
>ML790724.1:16863-46858 GCA_009831015.1 Picea engelmannii
CCCACTGTAACAAGGCTTATCACAGTCCCGAGCCAAACCCTTGACGACAAAGGCGTCCCCTTGAAGCCAATAAAGCTCTGATACCAAATGTAAATTCTAACCTTGTACAATATCTACTGCAAACTGATATTCAGAAAAGAACAAAAAAGATACAATGGCAAATACAAACATTACAGAGAGATTTTTCACCTGGAAACCCAAACCAGGAAAACCAACATATATTATATTGATACACATTGTTACATTGTTTACAATACAATATACATATAGGAGCCAGCGGCATCCAAAACCCTAACCCAATGACTTGGATTAGTCCAAAACCCTAATTCCTTAACCGGAAATAGAAAACCATCGGCAAAAAACCATGTGCTGAAAAACCACCTAATATCATGTGGTCTCGGAAATATGTCGGCCCGAAACTGGCGAAAATATGTCGGCCAATTTTTTTTTTTTCGGGGGCGCTGCCCCCGAACCCCCGCGCGAGGGGCTCCGCCCCCCTGCACATACTGAATATAACACATGCCCAACACACAAGCATGTACTGAAGCAATGACATTGCTCAGTGGAAACCCAACAAATGGTTTCATTGTCGGGACCTGGAGTCTTGTTCAGATTGATGGAGGAAAAGAGAAATGTGGTGGAATCTATCTAAAGAGGAGATTCAAGACTTGATAGAAGCAGAGGAAGATGATTTTGTCCTACAAGAGATTAAAGGATTGCGGGTGAACATGAAAGAATGGAAAGGTATATATCTTTACTCTGATCTACATGAACTCTTTTTCGTATAATTTCCATGTTTGTTTCATGAATGGTTGAAAATATAAGCAAAAGTTAACTTAGCTTTGTTACCATTGAAACCAATAGTATGGGATCAAACTATGCTTGATAGTCTAAAGGAATTGGATAACAAATGGACTTGGACCATTGATTTATGGTTTGCTAGAGTAAAGGAAGGTTATATTGTTGAATTTGCTATAGAATATAGTGATTCTTTTAGCGAGGCTCAAAGAAAGTTTGAAAAGGTCCCGAAAAGTAGATGTTAGAAGAGATCCCTCTTTGGATCAAGATGTGTCAGTGGAAAAAAGAATGATGTGCATGGAGCCTGATAGGATGGCTGAGTAAACCCCTTAGTGTTGGGGGGGTTTCTGGTAAAGGTGAGGAAAAAAAAAACTAGAGTATGGATCCAGTGAGGAGAATCCAAGAAGTTTTTGAGATGAGGTGAAGATTGGAATGGACCCATAAGAGCAGAGGAGGAAAAGAGTCGAAAGATACACAAGACGAGTTGGGCTAAGGGAGAGAGTTGAGTGGAAGAATAGAGAAGAGTTAGTCGAGGATGTGCGATGAGGTGTCAGGCCCATAATGAAGAGGAAGCTCACACTAGGAAGTGGTGTGGGAGAGGATGTTGTGTCAGAGTGGAGCACGGGAAATGACAGGCCTACGAAGAGGCTTGGAATCCAAGATACTAGTAGTGATAGTAGTGGTAGTGAGGGCCTAGGTGATGAAGCCTGTACCCTTTGGTTGTTGTGTATGCTAAAAACTTGAGAAGAGGAAGAGAACACATGCATGGTGCGTGGGTGCAAATTTGTGGTGCACCAGTGGACTCGGGAGAGGAAGCATCACACAGTTATGCACTGAAATGAAGATAATTTGTCATGTAGTAAGATGGGCACCAATCCAATAGGATTTTGTCTCTCAGTTTAATGGTGGTATGCTGAGAAGTTCAATGAGCAATGCATGGAGAATTCACATGCTGAGTGGAGAAACAGACTCTGTGAAAGGTGGCAGTGCAAAGATTGGGCTGGGAGATGAATTGCATGGAGGTAGTGCGTGGATCGTCCTGGAGGCAAGAGCACACAGTGATGGTGTGCATTCAGATTAGGAGGAGAAGGTGTAGAACGTGGATGCGCCAAAAGTGAAGGAAGATGGAGGCTCCCCTAGTGGTGGGGGAGACGAACTAATAATGTTGGATGGTCTTCCACGACTGCAGCTAGATGGCTCTTTGGGTCCCCTCATAAGAAATTTCAAGAGAAGATGGTATTACCCACCTTTTGTTCCACCCCCCTTATGCATTTTTAATCAAGAAGAACACACAACAAAAAGTGAAGAGGTTGAGGTTGAAGAAATATAAGAAGAAGAATGAAGTGACGACACAAGTGAAGGAGAAGGTAAAGTCATCAATACTTTACCCCAAGTAATAGTGGCGTGGAAGGATCAAGACAACAATAGTAAGAAGAGTGGAACTAATACTGGTCCCAAGATGGCCAATCAAGATAGTATGCTAAGATTGCTCGTGTTCCAGGGAATGGGTAAGGATGATGCTGAGCAATACTGCTTCACCTATGAAGCTATATGGTCTGTAAAGAGAGTTACAAATGAGGTGGATAAGATCACATAACTGGAGACTACGTTAAGGGATCAAGCCATGACGTGGTACATGAAATATAAGGCTATTGCACCAACAAGATAGGCGAGGTCCCTGGATGAGATCGAGAAGGATCTACTTCAAGAATTTTAGAAGTTGAAGTCAGAGTCCCAATGCATTACATAAATCAAGGAAATCAAGCAGAAAGAAGGAGAGACCGTCTAGGACTATGACCAGTGGTTCAAAATCTTGTTGGATAAACTAATGTTCCAGATCCAGGATGTGCAACACAAAGAATGGTTCATTGTGGCATTTCTCCCCCATATTTGAGTCCCGCTCACCCAATAAAAGGTGGAAACTTAGATCGAGGTAGTCGAGATTGCGATGCACTTGGAAGCCACACCTGGAGGCAGAAAAACATTGACCAGGTTGGCGCAGGTTCAGTCCTAACTAGCCAGCCTAAAAATACAGTTGTAAGATATGGTCAAGGATAAAGTTGTGTGCGGACATGTGTGGTGCACTACATGTCGCTCAGAAGGGAATCGACGAGACGAGTGCCCGATCCTTCCAAATTATGTGGCAATAGACGCACTAAGTCCATTTCCATATGGATAGTTGGAATGGTGTGAAATATGTCGACAGTGGGGTCATGTGCCACTCTACTACCCCACCTTATTGAAGTATCAAGCAACAAATAACACCCTCTTCTGTGAATTCTGTAAATATGTTGGCCACGATATCAACAGTTGTCGCTCCCTCCAAATGATGTAAGATAACACATGGGATGCATTCTGGGTGCAAGAGGAACAAAAAGGTGGTGAGCAAAGGGTCAGTGACAGAGGCAGATATCAAGGAGAACCTCAAGGTGGGTATGGACGCGGTCATGGATGAGGATATGGTGGAGGAGGTGACAAACCCCCCACATGCTTCAATTGCGGTGAGATTGGTCATGTCTCACGATTTTGCACTAAGTCGTGCTTGCTCTACGCATACTATTATAGTCTCGAACATGTAACTCGTGATTGTCCAAACTTGTTGAAAAGGTGGGAGGAAAATAAGGGTAACTGAAACATGGTACATGTCAAACCTCGCAAAAACCAAAAGAAGAAGGGATAAGGCAACGTCAGGGTAGTAACCCATGGAGGGGCGAAGATAGGGGTAAATTTCAAACACTGAGAAAGTTTGGGCCAACAAGCAGAGGGAAATATCAGGAAGCCCCCCTCCTCAATTTGATGCATCTCAACAGATCAATTTCTACATGATGCACAACATGATTTGGAAGAAAAATAAGCAACGCGTGACTCATAGGTCCCTTGAAGAGGCATGGGTTTGGGAGAAAGTTCAGAGGGAGATGAATAAGTCACTAAAAGAAGCTTGGATTCACGAAGAAATATAGCGAGCAACACAGAGGTCATTGGAGGAAGCGTGTGCGCACAAATAAATACAACATGTGACATAGAGATCATTGGAGGAAGCTTGCGTGCACAAAGAGATCCAACGTGCCACCCAAAGATCAAGAGTAGAAGCACGGAGATAGACTATGATGTGACACATTAAGAAGGAAGAGTATGAACAACGATAAGAAGAGTTGCAACACGCAATGCACATAGAGGCCTTGCATGACCTCAGTTGCCATGGCAAAAGCAAAATATCAAGTCAATACCTTTCTACACTATTGTTTACGTTTGTTAAGAGATCCAATAGATGTCAGCAAGTTGACTCATATGTTAACTGCTTGCATGAAAGAATAAGGAGAGGAGACCACCATTGCAGCTCCACTGCCAGAAGGGGATGTCTGAGAGGTCAACAAGCAAGAGAAAATTTGCTGAGAGTTTAAGATGACAACATATCTTGGAGGGTATGATATGGATGAATTCATGTTGGATCTAGGATCCGATGTGAAATTTTTACCCAAGAAATCCTAGGAAGTGATGTAGAAGCCGAAGTTGGTATGGTCACCCATTCAGCTTCGACTAGTCAATCAATACAAGATCTACTCCATTAGTTGGCTAGAGAAGGTTGAGGTGAATATAGAAGAGTAAAAATGAAGGCCGAATTTGAAGTCATTGAAATCATGGATGATTTGGATCCCTACCCTGCATTACTAGAAATTGATTAGGCTTTTGATAACAATGCAATGTTGAATTTGAAAAAGTGCTTAATGTCATTTGAGACTCACAACCTACGCGTGGTCGTGCCATTGGATCTATATGAAGGAAAGCACTACAATGAGCATGTCAATGAGGATGTGCAGAGTTTGACTGTTGATAATATTTACAAGGTCACGGGGTGCAGGAAGGACTACATCAACCCTAGAGCAGATAGAGAATTAAGATGGAGGAGTGTCAAGTCTTATGACACATATTTTGAATATTCCTTGGATAGATGGCATCACAAGCTTTATGAGGTGTCTACAAGGAGGTGCACCGACGTCTCAGCGAAAGAGCGCATGTAAATCTTTGGCTCCTATCAGTAATATGGGTCGAAGCAAATGAGCCTCTTGATTAAATGGTTGTGGCACATTCCTGAATACTAGAGACCTTGCACACTCGACTCAAAGGTGATATGGATTCTCTCGGCCTAGTGGGAAGCCCACTGAGACTGGTATCACGACTGACCGACCCTCGAAGCATCCTTGTGCGAAATATTTTGACCATACTTCTATATCCGTCACTATACCTGTCCCTACAAAAGGTGACGAATTGCGAAGCAACAATGCAATGCACATGGTCACTATGTGAATTCCCGTCAATGGTTCCCCATAAAATCACCCCATGTCATCCATACTTGAAATCTACATTGGGAAATGAATGCGACCTTTATTCCCCCGCGATGATCTATTCCTTTCATAACTACTCCCCAAACCCATTAAACCGATGAAACCCTCACGTATAACTATCGATGTCGTGATTAACCAATGGATTTATTAGAGCCCACTCCGCTTGATCTCACTCCTCTCCTTAACTAGACATGGACTTGTTGCACTCGAATGTGGATGCGTGGTGACCCACCAAGGGCCACCCCACTTGTCTAAGATATAATGGACTCCCTTCAAGGTGCATTGATTCATGCACTACACCCTTGGTGCGTAAAACCGCACATGAGTTTCGTCGTCTCTATCATTATCAATTGGCCACTCTGGTGACAACACTACAAGGACAATCGTAGTAGTTGAGGCGACATTCATTCATTACAACGCATTTTGAAACTGATAGTTCATTAACCCCACTGAAAAAAGAACAATTTACCTTCCTTTCTAAATAAAAGCCACAGGTAGTGTGGATCTCCACATGAGTATCGGTCTTAGTGCAAAATCTGCCACATTCAAGAGCGACATACTAATTCTAAATGTTTGAACTTCGAGTAACATTTCCATCAAGACACGAAGTCACCTGTGTGACTAGCCAGTTGTCCATTCCGGCATGGTCATGATATAAGTATCATTTGTCCCCACTCCTTTCACCTCTATTGCTTCCTCTGCTTCGCTCCGTTGCATAACTTCCACCACCAGCACTGCAAACCGGGCCTTCACTTCTTTCGCTCCTTCCATATCTCCCAACATGGATTCTTTCAATAAACCTAAGGCACACCCAAAGTCCAAAGTCATTAAAGCAAAACCAATTCATGATATTGTGCTACCTTTCGACGTCATACATGATGACCTCCCATTTGGAAAAATTCTCATGCTCAAAGATGTTGATTACAACATCCAGGACCCTCAATAGTTCCCTAAGCTCTAGGCAGATAAATACACAGAGGCTATTACCAAGGATGATGGTAGCACCAAGACCATAATGCAGGAATGGGCACGACCACTGCTATGATCTGACATTCTTTCCCTTCTCAAATGTCCACATTTTGGTCGAGCCCAAGATATTTAGTCCTACGTTCGCTTCCTCCTAACCAAGTGCATGGAGGTCGCCTTTGGTTTGATCAACCATATCCTATCGATCTTCCTGTTATTCAACGAATTTTCAGTCTGTCCAATTCTGGAGAGGAGCCCACAAATTATCTCAATGCAAATGATGTACCTCTAGAGGAGATATGCTCCTAATATGGCACTGGAAGAGGTAAGCGCGATACAGTCATCACCGACATCAATGATGCCACAATCAAATTTTCCACCCAACTGCTAGACTACAAGCTCGTTCGTAAGTGCCATAAGGATGAATGTCTGTTGGGGGTTGTTCTCACAGCCCAACAATGTGTTCTCAACAATAAAATGGCATGGGCCCCTTACTTGGTCAACAAGTTTACCACCGACTTCCTCGATGCTCAGGATGAGGCCAAAGAGTTTCATCATAGTTGGGTTCTTCTGCTATTTGGTATGGTCCTATGGAAACCTCCGCCAAGATTTGCAATTGACATGGCGGTTGCACACTTATTTATGGCTCCTCATTTCCTACTATTACAACACTCCAATAATGCAGACACCCAAGAGCATATTTCAGAGGATTTCCATCGATGGTACACCCAGCTGATCAACGCTTCAGCTGAAAGAGTTCGCATCCTGCATCACATCTTTACCAAGTATGAGCATTACATGTGGTTTAAATGTATTGTCGATAATTTTATCATCATTCCCCATGCAACCAAATATAGCGCTGAGGCTGTGCTTCCCTTCTGTATCACAAAAAGGGATATTATCTTAGGAGTGGAGTAGTGGTTGGCCTCCACCCGACCCCCTTTTGAAGAAATCCAATCCTCTGTGTCCATGCCAGATTAATCAGTGCCTGAGTAGCGGAACGCAGTGTCTTCCCATTATGGTGAGGGTTCCCCACCTCCCAGTCACGACGATCATGATACAACCCCAATTAAAAAGTGCAAATGGAGAACTAAGACTTGAAACCTTGTGTAGATAACCATTAATTCTAAATATGAGCACAACCGCCCCCCTTTTAGGCCAAACCCAGTCATTGAAGAAGCCCCCTTTCCCGTGCATCAACCATAACCCACCTCCACCTCTAGTAAACGTCGCCACACCTCTTCCCACCATCCAACCAAAGAAATCTCGCGTAGCTCACCCCGACAGGTCGAGAAGTTATTGAAATAAATTTGGGTGCACTTAGGCAAACAACACGTATCCCACAATGATATAAGCATGAAAATGCAATTTCTCTCCCACCAATTCACCTTTCCCTTTGCCAAACCTCTTTCCCATTCAAACCACCTCCCTTTCTAAAGTCTAGGAGACATCCCTTGCTAAATGATCCATGTCAATCCCCTTATGCCAATTCCTCCTAATTCATCCCCAACCAACCTGGATTTGTCTCAAGTACCTACAACCGACATCCCCCATTTTATAACTTGCATGGTCCATGAGTGGGGGGGATACCAACAATCTATCCAGCAAGAACTCACCCAGGCACATATCAGCTTCCAACAAGAGCATTCCAGTCATAACACCACCCACTCTCAGTTAGAAAGCGAATGTCGTACTTGTCAAGAACTTGAAGCATCACGACAAATGTTGCAGGAGCTTCACTTAGAAGAAGTCACTGCCCATGCCGACACTCAGAGCTTATATAACTCCATTCTTACATATCATTAAACACTAGTCTCCACTCTCAGTGAGACCTATTATCACATCCTCAATCTGGCCCCGGAGCAATCGGATCTCCCATCCTTTCAGAAGTTGAAATCAATCATTGAGCATATGCAAGTGCTACAACTACAAAATCATGAACTCCAGGACCAACTACAACATGCCTCCCCAAAATAATATTCTCACCAACACAAATTTCCCAATCAATCAATGTCATTTAGACCGATGGAAACCTTGCCAAACACTTTGCCACTTTGGTCACTCAAAGCTTTAATATGTGGGACTATTTAATAAACCCAAAATAACTTACAAATCTCTCTGATCATACTTGTTCCTTGTAAGATGAGGTTGTGTAGAAAAAGTGGGATGTTGGTTCTCTGCCCCTCAAAGAGTGCACCACAATAATGAATGTTGTGGCTACACTAACAAAGGAGATCACTTATGCTTAGGCAGAGCAACAAAAGATGCAAGACCTCATAACTCCATTGTTCAAGAAAGATGTGGACTGGTATACTCAACTTTCCAAACTTCACACTACTTCCAACCCGTTGATTGAGAAACTTAGTACCACATACCTCACTTTGTCCACTGTCACAACTGAGATTGCAGAAAAAAATGTCCAGATCACCATGTCCCTTCAGGAATTCTTTTCTGAACCTCAACGACAGTTCCTAGAATTTGTGCAGAACATAAAGGACATGGTGTTATCTGTTGCTACTAATATTCGATAAAGTAGTTGGCTCGAGGACGAGTGAGGTAATTGTGGTGGGGGCCTGTTGGCACCCAAAGTTTTGGGTCCAATTTTGCATGCGCTCATAAACAAAAGTTGTGCATGCTCACCCAATAGTTTTGTGAGCGCCTAAAGGGATGCGTGGAATAATTCCATAGTCCACACATCGAACCGGGTTTGGTTAAGCAACACAACAAATGTAAAGGCGACCAAGGGCATGATTGTTTGAGTTTTGTCGGTTGAGCGCATTGGTCTGAGTTTTGTCAGTTGCGCCGGAAACTAAGAATATGGTCGCTGGAAGCAAGAAAGGAATCACTGGGAGATCTTCTGGAGTGATTGCTGCCAACAACAGATGAAGATGTGGGGTGGCCAGAAGATGAGTTGGCCAGGAAGTTAAGATTTCCCCTGATGCAAAGAACCTGTTGTAACATAATCAATTTTTTTTTATAACAAGTGTTTTAAGTTTTAAATAAAATCCAAAATTTATAGGAGTTTTGGATTAAATTAAATAAATTTACTTTTAAGAAAAAATAACTTATTATTGATTAGTTTTGAATAAATATACATTTTAATAGATCGATTTTATTGTTTTAAAATTTTATTATATAGTTATAAACTAATAAGATGCATGTTTTATGTAGATCGTGCCCGACCCTTTTGATCCAATGGCTTACAATTAATTGTACCCCCCCCCCTCGCGTGCTCGATCGATAACACAAGGGAGGGGGGCCACAAAACTCTATTGTGGTTAAACTCCTTTTGACATGGTGCCCGTCCGTCGTTTGCGACCCCCGAGATATGTGGTTAGTATAACCACACTCAAGCCCCTTGAAATCAACACCTAATCAACATGTGTCTAGATGATGAGTGCAAGCAAAAAATAATTGCACAATGCCACCAATTCTATTCTCTTCTGCGTGTAATCTAAGATGGATAAGGACATGTTCAGTGAAAGGTCAAATCTAAGCACACGAGGAAAACTCCAGTTAACATCAATTTGTGGTATATGAAAATCTTATAACCCATATAAGATTGAGATTTCACAATAATTGAAGATCAGTAATCATGCTAAGATGGTGACACATGTACTCCCATCCGTGACATATAAGGAATCTTCATAGCCAATCAAAATACTACAAAAATGATTATTAATTATGAGAAACGATTTTTATTCTATAAAAATCAGTTTGGACTTGGTCATAACAAAATTTCAAAATCTATGCGAAGGAGAGGAGGATTCATATATGTTCTAATTCAAACGTGATTTATGACCGATAACATTATCTTGACTGAGATTTCTTAGGAAAGGATAATGTTGAATAGTTGTTTTTTCCTAAGAAATCTCTATCAAGAAAAATGTTAAAGAGACAGATCATGGAGATTGTTCCAATTTTGGAGAAAAGGCTAAACATGCATGGAGATTGAGAAATCAAACAAATTCTCATTTGATTATAAAAGGGAGGAAGATTCAATGTAAAAGAGAGGGTTAGGAGATTTTGTCAGTGTGACTGTGTCTTTTGTATGAAGCCCATAGGGAAATTGTAATTTTTTTTGGCATGGTGGATTAATTCAAGGATTCATGGCTCATTCTGAGCAGAGCCTTGTCTTTTCTTTCATTTTTATGTTTTAAGCGTCTTTAAATTTCCATCTCCATTCTCCTTATTTAGTCTGCAATTTACAATCATATTTGTATACGTTAAAAACATTAATTTGGTATAACCACCAGTATCATTCGTCATAGATTGATTGTTAGTTATTTTATGAGTGTTTATTTGTTGAATTCATTGTTATGCTCAACGCAACCACTCTTTTATTTTGTTGGATTCATTTAAATTCCTAACAAATCCATTTCCTTCATCTCTGGTTTATAGAGCTTGCTTTTTCCCTCCATATTCTCTGAGATCTTTGTTTTCTCATCTTCTTCCACTTTCGGTTATGAGCAATTATGCTTTATTCAGTGAGACTCCATGCCCAATGGATTAGACCTCTGATCTAAGGGATTTACAGACCTTCATTCCAATCAACTGCCATTTAACTTTCAAGCCATGTCCACCCTATTTTACCCTGTTTACCATCAAATCTGGCACCTGAGATTAATTGTTGGAACTTTTGCTAAGTGAAAGTACGCATCTAGTGTTCTTAAATCATATGAGAGACACCTTTTCGTTCCAAGGGCCAACTTGGATCTAAAGTTGGTTCAAAGATGTCTTGGCATGGTTTCTAAACAACCATAAACCATCTCAAGTTATAACATTCTTTTTGATGTCATTGTCGGGGACAAAGGTTTGATATTTTCCCCGAGGTTTTATTAAGATCATATATGGTTCTTGAAGGTGAACGAGGATTAGACACCGATTATGTGGTTATTCACTTGGCGACTCCGTTCTGATTCCAATCAAAATTTCAAGACTCGACTGGAAAGTGAGCCATGTTGACAAAGAAAATAAAGAATTGTTTCAAAATGATCAGGTATCAAATGACAAGCTTCTTTTCGTAAATTTTTGATCTGCTATTTGGTTCTTTCATGATATTTCTTTTACAGTTGAAAAATGTTTTATGCTATTTTTCAAAGGATCATTAGTTTAAAGCCTTATCTCTTTCCTTTGAAAAAGAAATCCTAATTTCCTCTTGTATTCCTCAAGAAGAAAATTCTAGTTCATTGTTGTCCTCTGAAAGTAATGGTAAGCCCCTTGTATCAGTGTCTTTTGACAACTTTCTTGATAAAAAAACATAAATTCCAATTATTTCTAAGAATAGTCATTCTTGTACATCAGTTGGGAATGTAATTAATATGAGAATTCCTTTATTCCCTCATATACCTTGTGATCAACCTGCAAAGATTCATCCTCAAACTTTAAATATGTATAAACCTCTCAAACTGCCATTAGTTCTTCATAAGCTACTTCCTAAAATTTTCAAATGTATTCCTTTATTCAATGGAGAAGATGATGTTACAATAGAAAAGCACATGGATGCCTTTGAACATTTCATAGATTGCTTAGATATTCAATATGAAGATGTTTTTATGAGGTTATTCATACTTAGTCATTAATAGGAGAAGTGAGAAGATGGTTTAGAAACTTACCAGCTGAATCAATTACTTCTTGGACTGAATTTTATGATGTTTTCCTGCACAAACAGGTTGAGAGAAAATCTCATTATCAATATCTTTCTAAATTTTTGGCTGTAAGAAGAAGGAACGGGGAAACAATTATAAAATTCAATAGAAGATTTGAAAGTTTATATCACAATTTACTTGTTAAAAATTTTCCTTCTGAAGTTGTTGCCAAGGTATACTATGCACTAGCACATCATCTTGATTTAGCCTTTTACCTCATAGAAAGGAAATCCTCTACTTTGGAACAAATGTTTATAGAAGCTGAAGAAATTGAAAAGAATATATGGGCTTGTGGGATGCTGCCTGATCAAATAGAGGAGGATGTGAATGCATAAGAGTAGAAAGAAGAAGATGAACATGAAGAATTAGACCTGCATATTTCAGATCAACAATAGGTAAAGGACTGTGAAATTGATTTTTGCATTAATTTCTTGAATGATTTTCATAGTGAGGAAAATGAATTTACTAATAATGAATCTGAACAAGAGAGCTACTATGAGTAAATTCAAGAATTTTTTTAGCATAATCAAAAACAAATTTCTCTATCTTTATATTTAGAGAGCTTAAATATTCATCGACCTATATATGATATATATGTCTTAGAAGCAGAGTTTAATAATGAATATGAGAAGGCATCTAAAACATCATCATCAACAATTTTTGATGTTGAGCCAGTTTATGATAAATATGAGGATTTTGATGAGAAAATAACAAGATTTAAAGGAATATCTTTTTCATTATCATATTCTAAATTTTTTAAAGATCATACATATGATAGTGATGATAAGCAAATTGATTATGTTGATTTTGAATGTTATGAAAAAGAAGCCAACATATCGTCTCGTGCCTCTTCCTCATTTGATGTACACATGGAAGAAATTTATTTTATCAAGGAAGCAGATATTGTGCAACAATAATTCAATCTTTGGGAACAAAAGGAGGAAGCCTCTCAGAATTTTCAAAATCTCGTTGAAGTCTATTTGAAGGCTTTTATTAGTTCAAATAAAATCAACTCACCATTATTTCAGTGTGAGTATGAGGTTCAATTTTATGATGAGTCACAAAAAGATATATTGTTGCCTTTGATCTTTAAGGACGTAAAAGTCCACAATCATAAACAAAAAACGCTTGGAGATGCATCAATGGGACAATCTTATCTCATTAGCAAAATAGAGATTCTGAAAAAGGAGTGCAGTCTTTTGAACAAGTTCAACAATCATACAAATAATCAGGTACTTATTTTCTTATTAGTATGAAGATCCTTTAGCAGTCTTCTTGGAGTTATCAGGTAATGAGATTTTTTCATCATTCTTTCACTATATAATAAATTGCATGGTAAGTTTCCCATCACTCCTTTACTACAATCATTATTATTCCTTTTCTTAGTCATTTTCAGTAAGGGAGTTTATAATTTAATTAATGAAATACTTGGTATCATTGGAAGTTTGCTTATACATGACCGAGTTAAGTTCACCTGGATTAAGTAGGAAGCTTGTATATATATAAAATTTGTAACTGTGATGTTACTAAGTAGTCTAGTTTGTTTAAAAAAACATAAAGATCAAGTCTTTCTTTCTTATTTAATTATAGGAATATTTATAGAAAGAATAAACCTAGTCAATAGAAAAAAATTAACCATGTTGTTTTGACAAGTTTGGTGAAGATTTTATTTATTTCTCTATTTTAAATTGAAAAAGTACGTTTAGGATAATCCTTGTAAATTTAACTTTGATATTAGATTATCGCTGATAAGCCTTCTCAAGGTTAAACTTTAAACATAAGAAAAATTTGTAACATACAAATTTTACCTATAGGAGAAGGTATAGTTTGAACTTAAGGAAAATTAATATTGGAGTATCCTAAAAAAGGTAGGCAATCATACTCTATTTTAGATCTAAAATAGATATCATCCCTCGTGTTTTCTAACACATTGATTTCCCCCACTTCAAAACAGTAAGAAAGACATATGGTGAAAGGAAATTCAAAATTTTGATTTCCCCCATCTTGTCCAAAAGAGATTATGAAAGGAAAATCATAAAATGATTGCCCTCATCTCAAAAAAATTATTTAAATGAAGTGGTGAAAGGAAATTCCATTTGGGTTTTGCAGATAACTTCACTGAGGCTATGGATGCTTGTTGGCAGTGAAGCAATATCTATGATGTCTGTCAAGGCTGATACTACATATATTTATCATTACTCTGTTATTAATTCTTATTAAATAATTTGTGTATCTTGATCTGATTAGGTTTTATCTGAAAAAAACAGCCTTGAGTTAAGATCAAATCAGTTAGAAACTTGATATTTTAGTTAAATTTACATTGATTATTTTAGACAATTCTTGAGTAAGTTTTAATAAAGAAACTCTTTCATTAGCCTTTCTTGAAATTTGTTTTCAAGCATGTTTAATCTCTATATATTAACAACCTTATCATTTCTATATAAGGTTCAAATTCATGAAAAGAAAGTACTTAATGAATACAATTTATATTTTAGGGAATAATGTCTTCATTGATCAATAATAAAGGCACTTGGTCTGCAGGTTATTTAGCGCCTCGCATGGAAACACAATTCCCAGATGGAGCCTGATGTTGTAACATAATCACTTTTTTCTTTATAACAAGTGTTTTAAGTTTCAAATAAAATCGAAAATTTATGGGAATTTTGGATTAAATTAAATAGATTTACTTTTAAGAAAAACTAACTTATTATTTATTAGTTTTGAATAAACATAAATTTTGGTAGATCGGTTTTATTGTTTTAAAATTTTATGACATAGTTATAAACTAATAAGATGCATGTTTTATGCAGATCATGCTTGATCCTTTTGATTCAATGGTTTACAATTAACTGCGCCCCCCTGATCCAGGTGGATATTGGTGGCCACCCACCTGTTCCAAATTCCAACTAGCTCATCTTGATAGTTTTCAGTTCAACACGTTTCTCTGTAATGGGGACATTTCTTTGTAATCGTGGGTTTTGCACTTACAGGGTTGTCCTGAAGCACTACACAACATCCAGGTGGATATTGGTGGCTGTCCACCTATTCCAACTGGCTTATTTTGAAAGTTTTCATGTCAGTACATCTTTCTGTACTTCTAGGGCTGTTTTGGGGCTCTAAACGGTGTTTTTTTGGATTTCCATAGTCAAAATATAGAGGTAGTTAGAGTTTGATGGCATAATGCATAGTTCTTGAAAATACCTTTCCAACGGGCTATCACGCGCCTAAAACGAGGATTGTATGTAAAAGTTATGACGCTTAGAAGTTAATGTACTAAATTACTCCAACGAGGCCCACATGACTTTTGGCATTTTATCTCCTAGGGTTAGGTTTTTGGATATCTAGGGCTTTGGAATTCATGTTTATCATAAAAAGGCCTTCAGAGCCTCATTATAATCATCTTTTGGCAAATCATTGTAATCATCTTCTAGCCAATGAGCGTAGCTGTCACATCTCTTCTCAGAGATAAAGCTGCCACCATTCTAGCGAGTCTTGCACTTTGTATTTTTACAGTCTCTATACATTTCTTTCATTAATAGAAATAATGTATTGTTGTATTTATTTGTTTTTAGCAATTTTTATGTGTATTTCATTGTAATATATCCATCCATTTCGTTCTGAAAATAATCCAGATCGGTGGTATCAAAGCAGGTTGTTCTTGATTGTTTTTCAGTGCATGTCCCCGATAAGGTCTGAGTATAGAAAGTTGGGTCTCGAGCATGTCTCTCTTGAGGAAAATTGCTCTCGCGTGCCCAAGAAACCCTCTATGGTGGCATAAAAGAAAAACAACGAAGCATAAGATTCTATTAACCTGTTGCTTGAGCAATCTCTCGCACGACAGAGGGACGAAATGATGGAGAATTTTTCCCACATCCTTCAACGCCTGCCGATAGCAACATGCACATCATCATCAAGCGACTACTTTGGAGGAACCTCTCCCTTCAAGGTACAAGTTAATTTTGATATTCTTGTATTCGAAGGTCAGATAGATGCATATGCCTTAGGCAAATGGTTGAATCTGCTAGAAGGTTATTTATATGTTCACAATTTTTTCGACATGGAAAATATCACCTTTGCACTCTTCAAGGCTCTCCCCCATGTCAAACATTGGTGGGAAACTTACTGGGAGCAAATTTCCACAGAGGAATCTGGAATATATGGGGCCCAACCCACTTGGGAATTTTTTGTGGATGCGGTCAAGAAACAATACTACCCTGTTGATAACTATGGAGACCAGTACATGAGATGGACCACACTGTGGAAAGAGAAGAGCCAAATGGTTCCAGAGTTCACAAATACTTTCCATACCTTGCACACCAAGCTGGTTATCAAAGACTCTGAGTGATATCTGGTTTTGAAATACCTTGGGCCTCTGCATAGGTACATCCAAACCGAAATGGATTTCCTAAACATCTCATCATTGGGATCTACCTATCGATATGTTGTCAAAATCGAGTAGAAATTTAGGCACCAGAACCAATGGGAGTTCGGGTCTGCAAATTCGCAACAACTAAAGCATGGTAAAGACAACCTGAACCAACAACCTTCCAACAACCAATCTAATACATAGGAAAATAAGGGTAAAGGAAAGACGAATAATGACATTGGGAAGTGGTGTGAATTCCACAAAAGCCCTTAGAACAACACCGATGAATGTCAATCGAAACAATCATTAGTGGCCGAGGTCAAAGATAAGGATCTGAACCCTGATTCAGAATCTGATCCATAAAATATTCAAAATAAATAGATCATTGACGCAGACCCTACTGTTACTATCGCGACCAAAACAATTCAACCAGAAGAACCAATAGATCCTAAAGAAGGGGAGGGCCTCTTCCATTCACAGATGTGGGTGAAGGGGACCCTGTTACATTTCATTGTTGATAACAATAGCCAGAAGAAACTAATCTCAACCGAGGTCATCAAACAGTTGGGTTTGTCGACAACACAACACCGACAACCATACAACATCAGGTGGCTTCACCAGGGACATGATCTATGTGTTAGCCAACAATGTCACTTGTCCTATGGCATCCAACCCTTAAGGGATTAGGTAGTGTGTGATGTTGCCCCTTTTGATGTTTGTGATGTTGTTTTGGGCCAACCATATATTTTTAAATGTCATGTTGTTTATGAGTCTCGACCTCGTAGTGTCATTATTACATTGGGGGGTCAGCTATATAGGATACTAGAGGTAGTTATGACTATTGTTCTACGAAAACAGTTCCACAAGGTAATCTCTCATACTACAAAATTCATCCACTTCACACTTTGTTCAAAGGATGCAGAAAAGGCCACTACAACCACTGTAGCCTTAGCACCTTCTATCCAGCAGAAGCAAATTGCAGAAGAGAAAGCATATATTGTTTATTCACCTACAATGGTGCCTACACAATGCCTCGTCAAGCCCAGAGAAAACAGGTTGGTGGAACAGATTCAACCCTTCCAACAACAGGTTTGTGACAACCTTTCACATACCAAACAACGCAACTTATCCAACAAGGCATGCAACTCACTAAGATTCAGGTTCAAAAAATGCTTTCCCCTCTTCCCCGGGCACTCAACACAATGGATACCATTGCTTCCTAAGGGGGGAGGATTGATTGAGGTGGATATTGGTGGCCACCCACCTATTCCAAATTCCAGCTGGCTCATTTTGATAGTTTTCAGTTCAACACGTTTCTCTGTAATGGAGACATTTCTTTGTAATTGTGGGTTTTGCACTTATGGGACTATCCTAAATCCCTACACAACATCCAGGTGGATATTGGTGGCCGCCCACCTCTTCCAACTATCTTATTTTGGAAGTTTTCATGTAAGTACATTTTTTTGTACTTCCAGGGCTGTTTTGGGGTTCTAAACAGTGTTTTCTTGGCTTGCCACAGTCAAACTATAGACGGAGTCAGAGTTTGGCAACATAATGCGTATTTATCGAAAATACCTTTCCAATGGGCTATCACTTGCCTAAAACAAAGATCATATGAAAAAGTTACAACCTCGAGAATTTAATGTACTAACTTACTCTAACATGGCCTGTTATCACTCCAAGAAACTCTTTGTGGTTGTGGATCAAAGATGCTTGGTAGCTTAAAGTAAACTTGTTTTTGTATTTTATATGTGTGGATCAACGGGATAACTCAATTACAATATGGTATTCAGAGAGTCAAAATGAGAATCAAATGAACCAGTGCTCTCAAGGATCAATAATCAGATGATATCTTTAAAGTGGGTGAGAAAGCAATGTTTATAAACCAGATACACAATGTAGGGTTTAATAAACAATGATAAGCAACTATTAAGCAAGTTATGAACTGACTGATGAGATGACAGTCATTCTGCAGTTAAAACAACTTGAATAAGAGTACAAAGGGAAAGATGAGAATCCGATATCAATAGAGAGAGAAAACTGTGATTTGTGTTATCATATCAAAAAACCTGTTTACAATATAGTATATTTCTGTATCCATAATCCCCCTTAGGTATGTGAAAAGGATAGGAATTTATAGCCTTTACAACAAGTCTCAGATATTGGAAAATTGGATCTGGATTTCTAAATATAGAAAACAGAAAACAGAAAACAAAACTAAATGCAATAGGATAACTAAAGATCTAGTTCCTATGAATCAAACTATCTTCAATGTTCTTTGACATCTGCTCTTTATCATTGATGTGCCTCTGATGTGTATCTGATATGATGACACATGTCTTCAAAACTGAAAGCTTTCAACAGCTGTGTGTAAAGTCTTAGATAACCATACGAGCTTCTACCTCCTATATCTCCATAAAACCTTGAAACCAAATATTTCATAATTTGGTGATTAGTTCTTTGATGCCACCTTATCTTTAAATCACCCAAAATTTGCTCTGTTTGAGCTCCAAATCTTCAAATTCCTTCTCTGCGGTTTCACCGGCTATTTCGTCTTGAAATTTGCTAGTTAGTCATTGAAAGCTCTACTTTTCAATGACTAACTGGTTATAAATACGCTTCCTGTGCCGGTGAAAGCTCTTTCCTTCATTCTCTTCAATGCAATCTCCTCTATGTTTGATTTTCTTGATAAATTCCATCTCATATGCATTACATGAAGCCTTCGGTGTTTCCAATTTTGACATGAGAATATTGCAGGCAACTAATTCAACCTTCTTTGTTCTCTATACACAATATTCTGGAACATGACATTTACACAAAACCTCTAGAAGATTTTCCTCAAGAGATTCATCAGCTTTTAGGATTGTAGATGAGAAAACTTAGAAGAAAAAAAAACCCATGCCGACAAGACATGTTTCATATGTATCCACAACTTCTTCCAGAAGCGGGACCTCCCATGTCTACTGCTGGATAAATAAACCTTTGAGCCAAAGGGTTGTGAATTTGACTGCAAACTGGAAATGTCATCTATCAAAATGCAATTGAAGGCCTTCACAACAATCCTCCACAGTGAACCGTTGGGAAGATCTCTCCTTGTAGCCATGCATCTGCAAAGAGAGAAAATCTTCTCTAAACAAGTTAAGGAGAACCTGCTGTAATATGCAGGTAAAACCCAAAATTCTCAATGGGCAAATTGGATATACGAACTGCATACCAATCTAGAGTAGAGACTAATCTTTGAAAAATCTCCATAGGAGCGTCTATGGATGACTTGAGCCCCCTGTCTTAACATTTTCTCCAAGCTCATCTTATATGAAGACTGTGTTCTTTTCTATCTGACACAACTTACTCAACTAATTATGCATTGCATTTATCGATCTAAGTCATGAATTCTGTGTGGTTGGCTTCCAGAGTAGATCCTGCCTTAAATGCAGCCATAGTCGTATGATATTCCTCCAGAAAGGAATAAGCCATACCCTTATGCAAGTATGCTTTTACCAGAGATGGATCTGATTCTATCACCTTGTTTGCATCAAGGATAGCATTTGTATAATTCTCAAACTTAATGTTCATCGACGCCCTGTCAATGTATAACCCAACCTTGGAAGGATCGAGATATATGGCCTGCGTGTAATACTTCGACAGTCTGTTTGAAGTCATCTTCTTTGATGACCACCATAGCCTGCCTCTCAGGATCCTCGGCCAAGTAATGATGCTATGTATGCCTTTGTGTGTACCATTGGCCCCTCCTTACCTACAATCTAGCAATCTGAACAAATGAATTCGGCACTTTCCCCTGACTTGTTGACCTGGCATTGTCTCTTCGTTTTCATTTGAAACTTGTAGCTTACAACTTGATGCTCGGCCTGTCAAAAAGATCAATACACAACTATACTAACCAAGTTTGTTGCACGAGCATTCTCTGCCTGCAAAATTGGGCATCTATATCATCAATTAGATTAGCGTATGGCTTTGGTGTTTGTGTGTCAACATGTGGATTGATTCATATCTTAACTCATGGATGGCTACATAGCTAAGCTCGTGGGTCCATAAAACTCCAGAGATTTTTAGAACGATAGTCACATAACTATATCAATGAGTTGTAGTGATAGGATAGGGACTTGGTGTGTGTATAACTTATAGACTTTGGCAGATAGGTAATTATCTTTAGTGTTTAAGGAAAGATTAGGAATAATGCACTCAAACACACAACACCTTTTGGCAAATAGCATATTTATTGTTTGACAGTATAAAAGCCAATATAGCTAGGGTTATAAGTTAAGTATTATTTGTTTTGTATTGTGGTATTGTAGGCTTAAAATAGAGTAATAAAAACTCTCAAGTAAATATGATCAATGGGATCTTAGTCAAGAAAGATTGTGAATGGGAGGTATAGAAAGTTCCTCTAAAAATTTAGAAATGAGCTTATGGAGAAAACACTCAAAAATACCAGTGCATTTTTTATCGCTAACATCTGGCTTCAACTGGGATGGAGATCTCCCTGCGAGGTTTCCAAGAACCTAGTAGTTCCAGTAGCCTTTATCATTTGGCATAGAGTCATTTGGCCTTTGCCATTGGGCATGGAGTCATCTGGCCTTATAATTGATCTCTTCAAACCTGTGACCTGCCTGTAGTCTGCTCTGCTTATTCAAGAAATTGAAAACAATCTACTTGCTCGTATGAAGAACTTATTCTTCTGCTAACTCCTACTCCTAACCATAAAAACTGACTCATCATGTGACATCATGCTTCCAATGAATCCATGATAACATCATGCTAATTACAAGAATCCTTTGCATGCATATAAATTTCAGAGAACACTTCACGTCATGCAACAAAATTTCAACTTGCAGAGCATACTTACAATCATCATTTGCCTTGGTTCCAAAAATTGCACAACTGAAGACTTCTGAAAAACATAAATCCATATAAATGACTACTGGATCATAGAAAGGGGTTAACTCTACTTGCTGCTCAAGCCTTTCTTCAACCTCTGATATATAGCTGCCATAAACTGGTTCCTGCAAATCTAAAAATAACTGTGAGTTGATTGGACTGATAATCCCTTCTTTTTCGATATCTTCTGCAAACATGGAATGGCTGATTACAACATGAAGCTGTTCCTTAGTGGGCAAAGAAAAAGGCTCGTCGAAATCAGATTCATAAATGTCATATATTGGCTAACTGCTACTGAAGTCAACACAATTTGATGTAGAAATCTGCTCTTCTCCATCTGCATACTTATCAAAAATAGCTGAACAGAAAACCTCTGTATCTTGCAAATAAAAACAAGCAATCTTCGGATCCTTCTTTCCAATCATAGGTGAAAACATATCATAGGCAACCTATTGAAAAAGTTTAGAAAAATATTCTTCTATAACTGTTCCTTCATGCAGATCAAGGGCAACAGGTGCAACAGAGATAGGGTCTGATGCATCTACAACTATGCAGTTCTTATTTATATCATGAAGATCTTCCTTAACAATATAATTTTCACCTTGACAAATAGAAGAAAAGACTACTTAACTTGCTTCTCGAATTCATCACAACAATCTTTAAAGAGACTTTCAACTGGAAATTCATCTTTACAAAACAAATGGAAGGCATCATGAAAACTTGCCAATGAGTGAATGCTTGAAGCTGGAAGAGATCTGCACCAATCAAGGGCAATCCCTTCTAATGAATACCTGAAAAGATTAATTTGAACGTCCTCATGTACAATTCCAAGCCGATGAATAAAATCATGAAAATCTAGCAAGTGTTCAGTTGGCACTTCCCACTCTTCTCCTCAAAATCTGGGAATACTTCTTTCCCATTCATCTTTACTAAGTACTGGATGAGGGTAACCAGAAATACTGGAAAAATTGCAAAAAACATACCTCTTATTCATTTCACACTAGTGGAGTCGCTAACAGATCTGTCCTTCATGGAGTTGCCAGATAGATGATTACAACCGATTCTGATGTCTGATCCTTGTCTATCATCAATGGATCAACTCTGTGTCATCTCCTAGGGAAGTTATCTTCAACTTCGGTCTTCTGCCCCCGGCAACAACGCCAATTTGTTATCACTCCAAGAAACTCTTTGTGGTTGTGGATCAAAGATGCTTGGTAAATTAAGGTAAACTTGTTTTTGTATTTTGTATGTGTGGATCAATGGGATAACTCAGTTACAGTATGGTATTCAGACAGTGAAAATGAGAATCAAATGAACCAGTGCTCTCAAGGATCAATAATCAGATGATAGCTTTAAAGTGGGTGAGAAATCAATGTTTATAAACCAGATACAAAATGCAGGGTTTAATAAACAATGATAAGCAACTATTAAGAAAGTTATGAACTGACAGATGAGATGACATTCATTCTGTAGTTAAAACAACTTGAATAAGAGTACAGAGGGAAAGATGAGAATCTGATATCAATAGAGAGAGAAAACTGTGATTTGTATTGTCATATAAAAAATCCTGTTTACAATATAGTATATTTCTGTATCCAGAATCCCCCTTAGGTATGTGAAAAAGATAGGCATTTATAGCCTTTACAACGAATCTCAAATCCTGGAAAAATGGATCTGGATTTCTAAATATAGAAAACAGAAAACAAAACTAAATACAATAGGATAACTAAAGATCTAGTTCCTATGAATCGAACTATCTTCAAAATTCTTTGACATCTGCTCTGTATCATTGATGTGCCTATGATGTGTCTCTGATGTGATGACACATGTCTTCAAAACTAAAAGCTTTCAAAAGTTGTGTGTAAAGTCTTAGATAACCATACGAGCTTCTACCTCCTATATCTCCATAAAACCTTGAAACCAAATATTTCATAATTTGGTGATTAATTCTTTGATGCCACCTTATCTTTAAATCACCCAAAAATCGCTCTGTTTGAGCTCCAAATCTTCAAATTCCTTCTCTGTGGTTTCATCGGCTATTTCGTCTTGAAATTTGCTAGTTAGTCGTTGAAAGCTCTGCTTTTCAATGACTAGCTGGTTATAAATACGCTTCTTGTGCCGGTGCAATCTCTTTCCTTCATTCTCTTCAATGCCAATCTCCTCTATGTTTGTTTTTCTTGATAAATTCCATCTCATATGCATTACATGCAACCTTCAATGTTTCCAATTTTGACATGAGAATATTGTAGGCAGTTGATTCAACCTTCTTTGTTCTCTATACACAATATTCTGGAACATGGCATCTACACAAAACCTCTAGAATATTTTCCTCAAGTGATTCATCAACTTTTAGGATTGCAGATGAGAAAACTCAGAAGAAAAAAACCCATGCCCACAAGAAATGTTTCATATGTATCCACAACTTCTTCCAGAAGCGAGACCTCCCATGTCTACTGCTAGATAAATAAACCTTTGAGCCAAAGGGTTGTGACTTTGACTGCAAACTGGAAATGTCATCTATCAAAATGCAATTGAAGGCCTTCACAACAATCCTCCACAGTGAATCATCGAGAATATCTCTCCTTGTAGCCATGCATCTGCAAAGAGAGAAAATATTCTCTAAACAAGTTAAGGAGAACCTGCTGTAATATGCAGGTAAAACCCAAAATTCTCAATGGGCAAACTAGATATACGAATTGCACACCGATCTAGATTAGAGACTAATCTTTGAAAAATCTCCATAGGAGCATCTATGGATGACTTGAGCCCCATGTCTTAACATTTTATCCAAACTCATCTTATATGAAGACCGTGTTCTTTTCTATCTGACACAACTTCCTCAACTAATTATGCATTGCATTTATTGATCTAAGTCTTGAATTCTGTGTGGTTGGCATCCAGAGCAGATCCCACCTTAAATGCAACCATAGTCATATGATATTCCTCAAGAAAGGAATAAGCCATACCCTTATGCAAGTATTCTTTTACCAGAGATGGATTTGATTCTATCGCCTTGTTTGCATCAAGGATAACATCTGTATAATTCTCGAACTTAATGTTCGTCGACGCCCTGTCAATGTATAACCCATCCTTGGAAGGATCGAGATATATGGCCTACGTGTAATACTTCGACAACCTGTTTGAAGTCATCTTCTTTGATGACCACCATAGCCTGCCTCTCAGGATCCTTAGCCAAGTAATGATGCTATGTATGCCTTTGTGTGTACCATTGGCCCCTCCTTACCTGCAATCTAGCAATCTAAACAAATGAATTTGATTGCCCCTGACTTGTTGACCCGACATTGTCTCTGTGTTTTCATTTGAAACCCGTGGCTTACAACCTGATGCTCGACTTGTCAAAAAGATCAATACACAACTATACTAACCAATTTTGCTGCACGAGAATTCTTTGCCTACAAAATCAGGCATCTATATCATCAATTAGCTTGGCGTATGGCTTTGGTGTTTGCGTGTCAACATGTGGATTGATTCATATCTTAACTCATGGACGGCTACATAGCTAAGCTCGTGGGTCCATAAAACTCCAAAGATTTTTAGAACGATAGTCACATAACTATATCAATGAGTTGTAGTGATAGGATAGGGACTTGGTGTGTGTATAACTTAAAGACTTTGGTAGATAGGTAATGATCTTTAGTGTTTAAGGAAAGATTAGGAATAACGCACTCAAGCACACAACACCTTTTGGAAAAAAGCATATTTATTGTTTGACAGTATAAAAGCCAATATAGCTAGGGTTATAGGTTAAGTATTATTTGTTTTGCATTTTGGTATTGTAGGCTTAAAATAAAGTAATAAAAACTCTCAAGTAAATATGATCAATGAGAGCTCAGTCAAGAAAGATTGGGAATGGGAGGTATAGACAGTTCCTCTAAAAATTTAGAAATGAGCTTATGGAGAAAACACTCAAAAATACCAGTGCATTTTTTATCGCTAACAGGGCCCACATGAATTTTGGCGTTTCATCTTTTAGGGTTAGGTTTTTGTATATCTAGGGTTTTGGCATTCATGTTTATCATAAAAAGGCCTTCAAAGCCTCATTGTAATAATCTTATGGCGAATGAGCATAGCCGTCACATCTCTTCTCAGAGATAAAGATGCCACCATTCTAGTGAGTATTGCACTTTGTATTTTTACATTCTCTGTACATTTCTTTCATTAACATAAATCATGTATTGTTTTATTTCTATGTTTCTGGCAATTTTTATGTGTATTTCATTTTAATATATCTGTTGTCATTTCATTCTGAAAATAATCCGGATCACCCCCCTCATGCTCGATGGATAACACAAGTGAGGGGGGCTTCAAAACTCTACCGTGGTTAAACTCCTTTTGATGTGGCACCCGTCCATCGATTGTGGCCCCCGGTATACGTGATTAGTTTAAACACACTAAAACCCTCTACAATCAACGCCTAATCAACACGTTTATGGATGACGATTGCAAGCAAAAAATAATTGCATAATGGCCCCAAAGTTAATATCTTCCACATGTAATCTAAGATGACTAAGGACCTGTTTAGTTAAAGGTCAAATATAATCACATGAGGAAAACTCCAATTAAAATCAAGTTGAGGTATATGAAAATCTTCTTCTTCTTTTTTTGCTGGTTTGTCCATGACCTGCGGGACTAGCCTGTGACTGAGAAACCACGACTCAGGGGTATCTAAGCTGTCAAAATAACCTAGGGATTGCACCCGGCCTGAGCCACACCAACCCTTAACAAGGATGGATTTTTTTTCCCCACAGGTTTCGAACCGATGACTTAACATCACAGAGTGCCTTAACAACACACTCCGTCATCAACTGTCCTACCCCTCGGGGACGTATATGCAAATCTTATCACCCATATAAGATTGAGATTTTGAAATAATTGAAGATCACTAATCATGCTAAGATGGCGTCACATGTACTTCCATTTGTTACACATCAAGAATCTTCATAACCAATCAAAATACTACAAAAATGTTCATTAAATATGAGAAATGATTTTGATTCTTTAAAAATCAGTTTGGACCTAGTCATAACAAAATTTCAAAATGTATGCGAAGGAGAGTAGGATTCATATCTGTTCTTATTAAAATGTGATTTCTGATCGATAACATGATCTTGACTGAGATTTCTTAGGAAAGGATAATGTTGAATAGTCATTTTTTCCTAAGAAATCTCTTCCAAGAAAAATGTTTAAGAGACAAATCATGGAGACGGTTCCAATTTTGGAGGAAAGGATTGCCATGCATGAAGATCAAGAAATCAAACAAATTCTCATTTGATTATAAAAGGGATGAATATTCCATGTAAAAGAGGGGGTTAGGAGATTTTGGCAGTGTGACTATGTCTTTTATATGAAGCCCACAGGGAAATTGTAATTTTCTCTAGCATAATGGATTAATTCAAGGATTCATGGCTCATTCTCTGCAAAGCCTTGTATTTTCTTTCATTTTTTTGTTTTAAGCTTCTTTAAATTTCCATCTCTGTTCTCCTTATTTAGTCTGCAATTTACAGTCATATTTGTATATGTTAAAACCATTAATTTGGTACAACCACCACTATTATTCATCATAGATTGGTTGTATGTTATTTTATGAGTGTTTATTTGTTGAATTCATTGTTATGCTCAGCCCAAGCACTCTTTTGTTTTGTTGGATTCATTTAAATTCCCAACATATCCATTTCCTTCATCTTATGTTTATAGAGACTGCTTTTTCCCTCTATACTCTCTGAGATCTCTGTTTTCTAATCTTCTTCCACCTTCTGTTATCAACAATTATGCTCTATTAAGTGAGACTCCATCCCCAATGGAATAGACCTATGATATAATGGATTTTTATACCTTCATTACAGTCAACTACTATTTAACTTTCAATCCCTGTCCACCCTGTTTTACCCTGTTTACCATCAAATCTGACACCTGAGATTAATTGTTATAACTGTGGCTTAGTGATAGTAGGCATCTAGTGTTATTAAATCATATGAGAGAGCCCTCTCTAATCCAAGGGCCAACTTGGATATAAATTTGGTTCAAAGATGTCTTGGCATGGTTTCTAAACAACTAGAAACCATCTCAAGTTACAATAGAACCTACATGGAGTCCTGGAAAGTAATATAAGCCCGCGAGGTTGTTATATCAGACAAGAGAGTGGAGCAGAACAATGAAGGACAATGCTCCCCCAACATAAAGAGATATAAAAGAAGGCTATCAGCTCATAAAATATGTTGGTTAATTTCAGAAGGCATCAATCATAGAGCTATGGGTTAACCTATTACAATCCTATGTTGTGTGGATAAGTCTCTTGTGTCTTGTATCTGTTTGAATCTTAAATATTAGCGCAAGGTGCATACTGTTGTATTCCCACTATTTTTATAGTAATGTGATGAAGTCTTATGCTGTGCGACTCGATTATTTAGAACAATGTATATCTATGATATGATGGAATACGTTCAGTAATAAAGATATGACTGTTCTGTTCTATTCTGTGTTTGTTATGAATGAGTAACCCTTGCGCATGTATTGTTTTAATTCTCAACCCTTGTTAGATTATTAGATATGAGTTACATGTATTCCATTTGCAGTATTGTTAGTTATGTTTGATCCTCCATCCTCAACATAAGACCTTATGGTCTCTGTGATCCTCTTTGCATCTTGGGTGAGATTTTCCTCAGCGTCGGTCAAGGATTGATATGCCGGTGCTTAGGGGTTTTTGTTGGACATGCTCTGGATGAACCCTGGGTCTTAAACCCCAAGTGTTGTGCAGGTTGTTGTGTGCACAACTGTGGACTGAAGCAATGCCGCTACCTAGCATAAACCCACCAATGGTCTATCTAAATGATTGACCACTACAAATTATGTTTCTTAAAGTCCCTATATATAGAAGTTATAAATGTGGAGTGCACATGCTCTTTTACGATATTAGATCAAATAAATCATGCTAATCTGTATACCATTCCTAAAGACACCGAATTTATATCTTGTATGATGGAAAGCTTATCATATTATCATATGAATTGAATACACATAAAAATACTTTCACTTAAATAATATTATAACATACTTGCTTGTTACTATTCAACTTATTTATTTTAACCTTTCAACCATAATAGACAACTCAAATCTTATTCCATGAGATTACAATGGGACTTGAAAAAGTACATTGACATACCATTTATTTGTACTTTTCCACTGCATACAATAGTGATGGCATGAATACTAACAATTTATTTATTATTGCTAGTTGCTTACAATAGTGATGACACGTTTCAACTATCAAATATTTTTTGGGCACCTATCATGGCATACCTTTAGTGCATTTTTTTGTGATGGACGACTCGATATTAATGCATTTTTTTTTTGTTTCTTATGGTCTTAGCATCTATGGATGGATTTTGTGATGGAGGGTTGTAGAAAATAGTAATAGTGAGAGAGGGAAGAATGGATGGTGTGAGATGCCATGACACTGCCAAAGTTTATAACTTGTCCAAAAAATAACGTTTTCATAAATACATTCATGCTAAATATTCTCTCGTCAATTCCATCAAGAGAAATTTGACAATGTAAATGAAAAATTTTAAACTTACCCACCAAATTATTGATTAGGAATGTTTGGATGCCCTTGATCAAATCGATTTCATTCCTCTACATATATCTTATGCCCCCATTATCATAACTTTTCCACCCTCATCATAGCTATGGAGACATGAAATCAAATTTCATTGTAGACTTCACTCTTTGAGGACTGTTCAATTACAATGTTTTTTTAATGAAATCTAGAATATCAAGATACTTAACCTATGTTTAACCCACTAGTAAGATGCTTGGGTTAAAATTTTCAGTTGGCTAACTCATATGAACTTGCTTGAGTTAAAAAAATCAACTTGTTAACTCATATTTTTTCCCTAAAATTGTTTTAATTTTAAATTTCCAAACTAAGTTTTTCTCCATTAGTTGGCCCACCCACCTTATCTACAATAAAAAATAATATATCCAAAACCACGTGGCCCACCCACCTTATCTACAATAAAAAATAATATATCCAAAACCACGTGGCCCATTCTTAGCAATAAAAAAATGCATCTTTTGACATCCCTATATTAATATTCTTAATGAAATAGGATACATGGGTAGAATTGGGTAAAATGTTATGTAAAGAAAATCTTATAATCATTAAGATAAACTTAAATAAGACAAAAAAATGCAACTAGAATAATATAAAGAACATTATAATATTTCCTCTCCTGTCTAGTAGCTCAGGTGGAGCAAATAAGATGTTCTGACAACCTCTCTAGTCATACATACATATATTGTACAATATTGAAGATGTGATCATCCTCACTACCTAACATAGAGATAACATGTGCACCCATTGACCTACACAGATAATTTGGTTGGCCCCTCTTAAGAAACATCTACTCCACATGTGAATATGCACATCAATCATCGACTTAGGAGAGTGGTGGTCAAATGTCAGTTGAATCATTGTAAATCTCTCAAAAAATAAAGAAATTGACTTTGAAGTAAAGGGGATGAGATGTATCCCTTCCAACACATTGTGACAATGATCTAAATGTTGAAATAATGTAATTGAAAAGAGTATTATTATTCTTATTGTTATTTTATTCATAGGATTAATCCCCATTGTGGATTAATCATGTCGATAATTGTATTAGGACCAAATCCCCTTTTGTGGATTGGTCATCAGACAATTGTAATAGGCATAATAAGAAGTCGGCCCCAACAGTTATCATTGAGACCCAGAAATAAATTAAAGTTGGGTTTACCCATCCAGAGTGAGAGGTTGGCCCTGCCAGTGAAGCCCCTCCACACGTGCTAGTCTTGTATATATAGAGAGGCTAGCGCCTCACTTCTACACACAACTCACTTGCTCATTCTTAAGAGGCAAGCTGCAATTTACCAGTTGGAGAGAGGGAGAAGAGTGGCACATATTTTGGAGAGGACTATCT
>ML790724.1:46908-70242 GCA_009831015.1 Picea engelmannii
TGTGTATTTCTCAGTGATCTTGTTCTTATGATGCTCTTATCTATTGAAATGAAAAGAACTATAATAATGGCATAAACATTAACATGGTATCAGAGCCAACCTGAAGGAAACATATTTCGCAAGAGAAAAACGTCACTGTTGCAATACCTGAAAATTAGGGTTTTGCAAAAGTGAATCTTTCAGCCCTAAAACCACCTAGAAAGTTGTGCCCTGCCCCAAGGATCATTTTGGCACTTAGAGCGCACCTTTTTAGTGGCTAGTTCTCCTGGAAAGTGAAACCCTAGTTTCACAAAAGTACCAGAAGTACCAGAAAACCAGTACCAGAAGTACTTGAAGTACCAGAGTACCAGAAGTACTAGAAGCACCAGTCAAGAAATCCGCAGATCATATTTGAAGGGGTAAAAATTGGATTTTCTCAGATCCAAGTATACCAGGCTACTCGCCTCAGCTAAGCGCACCTCCTGGCAAGGTCAAAATTTGATTTTAAGCATTTTCATTTTTGGTCATTTTTCATAGCCTCAAGTACAAGATGTCTGCAAGCACAAAGCTTGTTCAGAAACTAGAAGGCATAGACAACTTCCGTGCCTGAAAGTATAGGATCGGTCTGATCCTTGTAGAGAATGACCTAGAAAAATTTATCAAAGAAGAAGTGGAGGAACCTGAAGATGCCATAGAGAAAGCGAAGCATCAGAAGGACTCAATCATGGCTCAAAGAATCATTACAGATTCAATCAAAGACCACCTGATCTCGTATGTATCATCCAAGAAAACTTCGAAGGAGATGTTTGACTCTCTAAGCAAACTATATGAAGGAAAGAACATCAATCGAAATATGAATCTAAGATCTCAATCGAAGAATACCAAGATGCAGAAAGGAGAAATGATTCAAGAATATTTCTCCCGAATCTCAGAAATAAAAGAACAGTTAAAAGCGATTGGAGACACCATCGATGAAGACGAATTCGTAATGATGGCCCTAAATGGTCTCACAAGACCTTGGGATGCTTTCATCCAGATGATATGTGCTAGAAAGGAGAAACTACCGTTTGAGAGCATATGGGAAGAATGCATCCAAGAAGAGATAAGGGTAGCCAATCGTGAAGCACTACTAGCAAGGGATGATGATCAAGCCCTAGCTACTCATACAAAAGGAGGAAGGAAGAAACCCTACTTCAAAAAGGAAACTCATAGAGAACCTTAACCATCAAACAAATTCAACAACCAAGAATCTCATCCAGGAAATTTTTAGAAGAAAGGACAACACAAGGGAAGGGATCTCTCATCTATACAATGTTGTCATTGTGATAAGATGGGACACAAGGCGAATTCTTGTCCAGTCAGAAGAGAAGAATACAAGAGGAAGCACAAAAGGCAACATGCTCACATAGCCAAAGATGAAGAACCACCTATGAAGATGATTAAGGACCATGTCTTGATCTCAGCTCTCTCAGGATCTGTATAACCTGGAGAGGACACATGGCTCATTGATAGCGGTGCATCAAAACATATGACGGGTAAGAAAAATACTCTCTCTTGTATTTCAAAAAATAAGTTTTCTCAGAAAGTGACTCTTGGAGATGATTATCAATATCCCATCAAGGGAGTAGGAGAATCAAACTACAAACTAGACTCAGAAAACTCAATAACAATGAAGGACGTACTCTATGTACTGGGCCTAAAGAAGAAATTACTCTCCATATTAGCTCTAGACAAGAAAGTCTATGGAGTTGCCTTCATAGATGGAGAAGTTCTTATGTGGGCTAAGGGAGAAACCTTAAATGAAGCAATCGTCATCGGAAATGAAGAGAATGGCTTATATAAACTGAAGGGTCACCCAAAAACCACCATGACCCATGCCATCGAAAAGTCATGCAAACTCTGGCATAGAAGATTAGCCCACATCAACTACAAGGCACTACCATACATATGCAAAACTGTCATAGGTTTACCAGAACTCAAGGGTGATCAGGAAGGCATATGCAATGGATGTGCGCAAGGGAAGAATATCAAGAACCCTTTTCCAAATAGGGACAACAAAGCAGAAGGAGTATTGGAACTCATTCATTCATATGTGTGTGGCCCAATGCCATCATCCTCCATTAGCAGGTATGTATACTATGTATCATTTATTGATGACTATTCTCGTAAGACCTGGATATATTTCTTAAAATCTAAAGATGAAGTATTCAGTAAATTCAAGGAATTCAAAGCCTTGATAGAGAATCTTTTTGAAAGAAAGATTAAGATACTCAGGTCAGATAATGGAGGAGAATATACCTTAAAGGAGTTCATAAACTTCTGCAGAGATGTTGGGATCAAGAGGGAACTCACTACTCCCTATAATCCCCAACAAAACGGTGTAGCTGAAAGGAAGAACAAAACAATTATGGAAGTTGTAAAGACCATGATTCATAATCAAAATCTTCCTATGTGCTTATGGGTAGAAGCATCAATGGCAGCTGTTTATGTGCATAACAAATTATCCCATAGCGCACTTGGGTTCAAGACCCCAGAAGAAATGTTCACCAGAAAGAAGCCAGAGGTAAGCCATCTCAAAATATTTATCCAGTTTTTATTCATATACCGAAAGAGAAAAGAAACAAGCTAGAACCCTCTGGAAAGAAGGTAATATTTGTGGGATATTGTGAGGTCTCCAAGGCCTTCAGAATGTACATACCTGGTCATCGCCATATTGAAATTAGCAGGGATGTGACCTTTGATGAAGAAGCAACACTTAATAAATCAAGAAGATGCCATCTTGAAGAAATATATGAAGAGGAACCTGTAAATCCCAAGATTGCAAAATCTGTGAGGGAAGTTCCCAGAGTTGCAAAACCTGTAAGGGAAGTGGTAACTTCCCCTGATGAGGAGACTCCTGAAAATCATGATATAACAGAAGTTCAAGAACCTCCTCAAATGACCTTCTCCCATAAAAGAAATCCTGCTTGGACAAGAGATCTTATTCAAGATGGAGAGAAGTACGGTGTTCTAGAAGGAACCACGAGACAGGTGAAAAGACCAAAGCCATTCTCCAGTTACACGGTTTTGATGTGCAATCTACTTGATGAAGAACCTACATGCTTTGAAGAAGCCATTCAAAAGAAGGAATGGGAAGATGCCATGACAGAGGAATACCAATTTATAATAAATAATGATGTATGGGAAATAGTTCCCAGACCAAAAAGTAAGGATGTGGTATCATCAAAATGGCTCTTCAAAATAAAACATGCTGCTGATGGAAGTATTGAGAAACATAAAGCAAGATTTGTCGCTTGTGGATTTTCCCAGAAGGAAGGCATTGACTATGAAAAGACATTCGCTCCTGTGGCCAGATACACTTCGATCAGAACCATCATACCTCTTGCAGCTAAGATGAAATGGAAGCTGCACCAGATGGACGTGAAGACAACTTTCCTGAATGGTGTTATCGAAGAGGAAGTGTATATAGAGCAACCCCAAGGATTTGAGGTTGAAGACAGGAAGTCTCATGTCTGCCGATTGAAGAAAGCCTTATATGGATTGAAGCAATCTCCGAGAGCTTGGTATGTCCATATAGACAGTTTCTTGACGAGCTTAGGCTTTACCAAGAGTAAAGCAGAATCAAAAACCCTACTTCAAAATTCTGGATAATGAACCAGTAATATTACTACTATATGTGGATGACTTATTCTTAACTGGAGAAGAAAAGCTCATTGTTGAATGTAAAAAGAGACTTGTCGTAGAATTTGAAATGAAAGACCTTGGCCTAATTCATTACTTCTTAGGTCTTGAGGTATGGCAGAGTCCAGAAAGGATCTTCCTTAACCAAGGGAAGTACACAGTCGAAATCTTAAAGAGATTCAACATACTAGAATGTAAGTCCATGAATACACCCATGGAAACGAAGCTGAAGCCGCTGGTCGATACTTCGTCAGACTTGATAGA
This sequence comes from Picea engelmannii, assembly GCA_009831015.1. NCBI lineage: Eukaryota > Viridiplantae > Streptophyta > Pinopsida > Pinales > Pinaceae > Picea > Picea engelmannii. The sequence continues at coordinate 50,833 of ML790724.1, forward strand.
TGCCACACTGTACAAAAAGATTATTGGATCACTGATGTACCTGACAAACACTAGACTAGACATCTGTTTTGCAGTGAACACCTTGAGTCAGTTTCTGGTAGAGCCCAGACGTGTTCACCTAGTGGCTGCAAAACATGTGATGAGGTACCTTAAAGGTAGAATGGATTATGGTCTCAACTATGATGGAGATCATGACTTCACATTGAGTGGATATACTGATGCAGATTGGGCAGGAAGCGTTGCAGACAAAAAAAGCACTTCTGGATGCTGTTTCAGTTTGGGATCAACCATGATCTCGTGGTAGAGTAGGAAGCAATCTAGTATTTCTCTCAGCACAGTGGAAGCAGAGTACATTGCCGCATGTTCCTCTAGCTACAAAGCTATATGGCTTCGAAATTTGCTGACTGGCCTATTTGACTTGGAGATGAGACCGTGATTCTATGTGAAAACCAGTGCTGCATAAAGATGACAGAGAATCCTGTATTCCACGACAGGTCGAAGCACATAGAGATCCACTATCATTTCATCCGCGACATGGTATAAAGAGGAGCCTTGAAGCTCCAGTACATTAGCATGGATGAACATGTTGCTGATGTGTTGACCAAACCTCTATCTCATGTAAAGTTTGAACACTTTCAAGATAAGCTTGGTATCGTTCGAAAGGACCCTCCCTGAAAGGGGGAGTATACATATATTCCTTGCTTATGACCTTGCTGTTATACGTAAAGCAAGATGAGTCATTGCTTCTGACCTCACTGTTAGACGTAAAGCATGACGTTGTGTGTTCCTTGCTTCTGACCTCATTGTTAGACGTAAAGTAAGATGAGTCAATCCTTCTGACCTCGCTGTTAGACGTAAAGCAATATGAGTCATTGCTTCTGACCTCGCTGTTAGATGTAAAGCATGACATTGTGTGTTCCTTGCTTCTGACCTCGTTGTTAGATGTAAAGCAAGATGAGTCACTGCTTCTGACCTCGCTGTTAGATGTAAAACAAGACACTGTGTGATTCCTTTCTTCTGACCTAGTTGTTAGACGTAAAGCAAGATGATTCCTTGCTTCCGACCTTGTTGTTAGACGTAAAGCAATATGATGATGTATACCTTTCTTCTTACCTAGTTGTTAGACGTAAAGTAAGATGTGACTGACACTGAGCTACTAGCTTATCAACTATGACATTGAGCCAGTGTAGTACCGTGATGTGCCAGCCTAGTGCTGTGATGAGGTATCATTTTTATTGATACATATTGATGCAGATGATGATGACATTCTTTCGAGAATGATGATGTTGCCGATGAAGAAAACTTCCGATGACTTGTAAATTTTCCAGCCAATGTTCCAAGATGATATTGACGATACTGTCCTCCTGATGCCACTGATGATGCAGACCTCTCTTGCCTGATGCTGTTGAAGAATACATTTCTTGTTAAGGGGGAGTGTTGAAATAATGTAACTGCAAAGAATATTCTTATTCTTATTGTTATTTTATTCATAGGATTAATCCCCATTGTGAATTAATCATGTCGGTAATTGTATTAGGACCAAATCCCCTTTTGCAGATTGGTCATCGGACAATTGTAATAGGCAGAATAAGAAGTCGGCCCCAACAGTTATCATTGAGACCCATAAATAAATTAAAGGTGGGTTTACCCATCTAGAGTGAGAGGTCGGCCCTACCTGTGAAGCCCCTCCACACGTGCCAGTATTGTATATATAGAGAGGCTAGCGCCTAACTTCTACACACAACTCACTTTCTCATTCTTAAGAGGCAAGCTGCAATTTACTAGTTGGAGAGACAGAGAAGAGTGGCACATCTTTTGGAGAGGACTATCTGTATTGGTTTGCGTTATCTCTTGAACATTGTATTGGCAATTTATAATAAGGAAGTTTTTGTTGGGTTTTCTTCCCCTAGAGGGTTTCCTAGGATAAATGTTGTGTCTCTTGTGAATGTGTATTTCTCAGTGATCTTATTCTTATGATGCTCTTATCTATTGAAATGCAAAGAACTATAATAATGGCATAAACATTAATAGTAAAGAAATTAAAAATTGTCATAAAACAATAGCAAACCATTGATCAAATACAACTTATTATTCGAGGCCTTGGTTGTCTGCATATGCCTAAAACCTATTAGTGCAAATAAATACAAGGATATTATTATAATTGGAGACTTTGAATTGGCCATTAAAGGTTTGTGAAACATGAGCACTTGCAACCACCACTATATGCACAAAACCTATCACCAAGTCATCAAAGATGGGGAAAAATTTAACAAAATTGATTATTTCCACAGACTCTAGATTCAAAATAGTAGAGTTGATTCCCTAGCCAAAGACACTAGGGATTTAGCACAAGGAAAACTGATGCAAAATGGTGTTTTTTCAACACAAAACTTACCTTAAGGAATGTGCATTTGAACAATTTTTATTTTATTTTCCCATCTCACTGAGAACCTCATGCCTTCACCATCCCATGGACTCACACCTTTTCTCTGCCGCCCATGTTTTCTTGAAACTCCCACCTATCTTACTCCTCATTTGGTGCATGCTCCAACTTTTTAGTGTTAGCTAGCTTCCATAATGTTGGAATGTGGGAGACATTCCCTATGTTCTCACCCGCCGTCAGTCATGTCCTTCTGTATTATTGGTTCCATGCCGAATTTCAGTTACACACCTGCGCCATCCATGAAATTCATAAATTGCAGCAAATCCAGGGCACTTTGGATCTATTCTCTGCTCACCCTTCAATGCTCTTTCCACAATCTATGTAGGTTCTTGACACATTCATGTCTCCCCTTTCACATCAGTGGCCAATTCGAGTATACTGGGATCGCGGTGAACATGTGGAGGTGCAACAAACCAACCTGCAAGTGCCCCTCCTATCAAACGCGAAAAATTAAAGACACTCTATGGACTCAAGCCCACAAATTGGAAGTTCAGAGGATAAAAATAACTTAGCTTGAGGACAAACTCCAGGAGCAGGATCAAAAGAAAGACAAGGAGATAAAAATGATTCTAAAGGCCGTTCACAAGTAGACTCGTCAAATTTGCTCAAGTCAACATGTATTACAAGGAGAACACCTTCTTTTTTATTTTTCTAAGGAACCTCCCCGAAAAATTTATCCCTTAGTTGTTTATAGTGGAGGTTGTTAGCGAAGTCGGGCAACCGAAGGTTTTTGCGGAGGTTTTTTGACCGGTGCACCTTTAAGGTACATATGCACCGATGCGCACCTAAAATATACCACATTGGTGCTTAAATTTTCAAACGCACTGTCACTGTTCATAGCGAAGATTGTCAGTAGAGGTGGGAGACCGAAGATTTTTGTGGACATTTTTTATCTGTGTGCCTTTACGATACATACACACTAGTGTGCAACTAAAACATAACATACCAATGCTTAGATGTTTAAATGCAACATCACAAGTTATAACAAAAATAACAAGCATCGATCAAAGCACATCGGTGCCATTGAATCTTACAAACTAGTGAGTATCATTGTCCTTTGGCACACCACAGTAGGGTAAATAAAAAAAATACCAGACCAATTTTCATTGTGACACCTCATCTAGTGCTTCCAAACTCTCAAGCAAGTACTGATGCTCACTCTATTTTTAAATACGCCTTGTTTCTGATTGCTCCTCGACGATTTGTATAACTCCATCGATAGATTCCACACATTTCCAAATTTTGGAAATTACCACAAATTTTCATTTATTCTCAATGGTGGAACCATGCCTCCTCGAGATACAAGAGTCCAGGTAAATTGTTTATTACCTTCCAGTTTTCATTTTCATCTGATTAAAATTAGAATTTAGCTTGAAATTTGGGACTTTTTTTTCATTTTATTTATTATTATTATTTTCTGATTCCACGCGATGCACCTGTACGAATTGGCTCACCTCAGTGCGGTGCGCCATGTGATAACTTCATAGTAACCACCGTATCCAGTGCGTCTAATCTTACCGTACTTAACCGATGCATTGTTTTAAATGCCCCGCACCATGTAGATTCTAAAAGACAACAACCACTAAACAACATGCCCATGCTTTTCGAATATAGAAGCACCGATACATTCCATTTAACCAAGCACACCACTCAAATTACAACTCAAAAAATTTAACTCAGTGGTGCAACCATTTTAAACAAATGCACTGGTGCTTTTAATAGAACCACACTGGGACATATATTGATCGATTTGGCATAACATAGCGTTTCCTTTAACGCTTTGTAATTGGTGCTCTACGCTTAATAAAGAATTGCTAAACAAAACAATGATGCTTCAATAACATGATAGCACTGGGATGTTCATAGTAACACATCACACCACTTAATATGCAACAAATCAATATAATAGAGCGGTTTTGATAGGTCCAACAATATCACTAGTGCGTTATACTAGAAGAGGCACTACTAAGCATCATGCCGATGTTCTAGAAACTAATTCGCATCGGTGCATTCAATTAACGAAAGTACACCACTGAGTTTACATTCGATAAAATTTTGGGTGACAGTGTGTTTATGTTAACCAAATGAATCAGTGTTATTCAAATAACTTAACTGGGAAAATATTGAGCAACGTGGCATAGCAGGGCGTCTCGGTGGATGGCTCATTACCAGTGCACTCGACAAGAGAACACACTGTTAAACAAAAAGTCAGTGCTCCAATAACATAGTATCATCGGTGCATTTATATTAACACATCACACTGCTTAAGTTGCAATAAAATTTGTTTACCTATTGATGCCCCTAGGTCCAAACAACGTACCGTTTTTGTAAAGAGCATGACACTAGACTGAATTTTCACAAATTATCAGTGGAGTGCATTTTATGGTAAGCATCACTAAGATCCTAGGTGGTGCACCAATTGAGATAAACACATCGATGTGTTCTATTAATGATCCAATATCTTTTTCATTGAGTGACTTATAAAGAATATCATCGAGTGACTTATACAAGTTTTGTCCGCCAAGTTTGTCGATGGTTCTATCCAAATTTTTGTCGATTATTATGTGGCCGTATTTGGCGGACCTGCTAGACCATATTTTATTTTCAAATTTTGGATATGGGCAGCCATTAGGCATTTGCCTCCTGCCACATGGAAGCCTCCCATTCGACCACGTCATCCACTGCTCTATTATCCTACCATGACAACACCACATCATCATACGGATGCCACATCACTACCAACTCACCATGCCATGTCACTGTATAGACCATACGAACTTCCATGTGGAAAAATCCTATTGGTCCAGAAGTGCCAAATCTAGGTGACACGTGGCAGCCTTTGGTGCTCCCACATCACCATGCTGACATCAGCATGACACATGTCACCTCCTTCTCCTACCATGTGTGTTGTATGGATGTTGACATCATCTGTATAGATGTTGATGTCAACAGTATGGATGCTGATTCATCCCCCTGTTGACCGGGCTAGGTTGACCAAACTTTGATCGCAAATATATTTCGATTTGTATCTCCGTTTGACGAACCATTTACGCCATTAGAAATATTTCCACTTGCTCTTCACGATAATGTCATTTTCACCGAGTTTTGAGAACTTTGAATTTTTTCCCTTTCTCTATCTACTGAGGCCATTCTAAGCATCCTGAGTTGTTTCTATGAGTTATGAGTTGTTCTTAGGCTTCTTTGGATCCTTTTTGGATCATGCCTTCCCACTAAGAGTTTTTTGGACCACCAAAATGTTTCATCAATCAACAGATAAGTGAGGGAAGAGTCCCCTCACTTTGTCCTTCTCAATCCACTTTTCCTTGCTTGGATGTGTGCCCTTTAAGCCTATTTGAAGATAATCAACATCACCTATGCGTGAATTCCTTGTCCTTATGTCCATGATGATATCTTTCTTTAAATCATCCAAGTACTTAGGAGAAAATTCATCGACTGAAGGTATTGAAACTTCCTCATCCTTATCCATGATTATGGGAGGATAAAAACGTTTCAAGTTCTCTACATTCACAACTAAGTAAATATGCATATAAGGTGGAAGATTCAGATGAAAAGCATTGGTACCACTTTTCTCCAAGATAATGAAGGGTCCATAACGAATGGGCTTGAGTTTCTTGCCTTCACCCTTCAATCTCTCCTTGTTGATGTGAAGCCATACCCGGTCTCCAACTTGGAATTGATGATCAACCCTGTGCTTGCCATGCCGAGCTTTATACTGTGCTTGAGTTTTCTCCAACTGTTACCTAAATTCCTGGTGCACCTGCTGGATCCTTTGGATGAACTTGTGGGCTTTGTCCTCTGTTCTTTCTTCATTTGCAAGGATATCTCTCCCATACATCAGGTCCAAAGGAACCTTAGGTAGGTACCCAAAACATGTCTCAAAAGGCAAACACTAAGTGAAGGAATGTAAGGCTCGGTTGTAAGCATGTTGTACATAGGGTATATGTTCATCCCATAACTTGGGATGCTTGTTGCAATAGCCTCAAAGCAAAAGTACCACTGTTCTGTTTACCACCTCTGTCTATCTGTCGGTATGTGGATGGAAAACAATGCTTCTCTTCAATTTGGTGTCCATCATTCTCCACAAGCTTGTCCAAAACCCCCCAAGGAATCAAGTATCTCGATCCGAGATAATGGATGTGGGTAACCCAAATTGAACCCAAACATACTGAAAGAAGAGATTAACACTCTGCTCAGCAGTGATATGCTTTTTACATGGCATCAAGATACACATCTTGATGAACCTATCCACTACAACATACAAATAGTCATGACCCCCTTTTGACATTGGTAAACCCACTACAAAATCTATGGAGATACTCTCCCATGGATGGGATGGAACAAGAAGTGGTGAGTAGATCCCCAGTTTTCTATTAGTGGGCTTATAAGTAGAACACATCACACACCCCTTTACATATTTAGTTACAATTTCTTTCATTTTAGGCCAGTAACAAAACCTTTTCAAATGAGCCATAGTTTTTCCTACCCCAAAATTCCCAGACACAAGAGACGTGTGAGCTTCTCGTTTTACACGGAATCATTCACTTTTAGGAATACATAGCTTTCCAAGATGGTAGAGTAGTTTTCCCTGTAGACAATAGTTCTCTACTTGTGCACCATGGGTCAGCTTCTCATATACTTCTTTAAAATCTTCATCAATGGCATATTGTTCCACATAACTATCATGAGATAAAGAAGTATTCTTCAAAATAATAGAAGCAACAATAGGAGGTCTAGAAATCATATCAACTACCTTGTTACTCGTACCCTTTTTGTACTTGATTACCAAATGAAATTTTTGTAGAAAACCCATCCATCTGTAGTGTCGAGATTGTTGCAGTTTGGTTTGTGCCTGGAGATACTATAAGGGTTGGTGATCTGTATGTATGATTGTTTCCTTCCCTAACAAGTAGTGTTTCCACTTCTTTACGCTTTGGAGTAATGCATACAACTCTTTATCATATGTAGGATAGTTAACAACAACTTGGTTAAAAGTTTCAGAGTGGTAATAGATAGGTTTACGATATTGCATCAATACTTCACCCATGGCGTATCCTTTGGCATCTGTCTTGATCTCAAAAGGTTGTTGAAGATTTGAAAGTTCTAATACTAGTGCGGTACTAATCTTCTCCTTTAAAGTGTCGAAAGCTTTTTGTTGCTTTCCTTCGCTTTGAAAAGTGTTCTTCACATTGGTTAAGGCATGCAAAGGAGCTGCTATAAAGGAGAATTTTGAAATGAACCTCTTCCAATACTGGATTTCACTTAAGAAGCTCCGGATCTCGGTTACACTTTTTGTCTCAGAACAATTTACAATTACATCAATTTTGGAAGGATCAATTTTCAAGTGTCCTCCTCCTACAATATGACCTACACGTGCAGTCTTGCCAAATTCACATTTAGACAATTTTACATACAAATTTTCCCTTTGCAAAGTATCCAATACTTGCTTTACATGCCTCACATGTTCATCCCAAGTCCTACTAAAAATAAGAATGTCGTCTAAATATACAATCACAAAGTCATCTAGGAAAGGCCTGAATATATCATTCATCACATGCATGAAAGTTGTCGGAGCATTACAAAGCCCAAACGACATAACTAACCACCCAAACAATCCATGTTTGGTTTTAAAGGCAGTATTTCATGCATCCTATTATGCAACCCTGATTTGATGGTATCCACTGTGCAAATCCAACTTAGTGAAATAAACAACATTCTTTAACTGATCAAGTAAATCATCAATACGAGGAAGAGGGTATCGATTTTTCACCGTGATTTTATTTAAGGCCCGGTTATTGACACACATTCGCCATGTGCCATCTTTCTTTGGAACCATCACGATTGGCGAACCACAAGGAGATGAATTGGGCATGATGACCCTATGATCCAATAAGCCCTGTACTTGCTTCTTGATCTCTGTCATGTCCACAATTGACATCCTGTACATTCCCACATTAGGAAGAGGAGAATCCTGCCGAAGATGTTTCTGATGTTGGATTTCCCTCTTAGGAGGTAATCCTTCTGATTCCTGAAAAATATCATCACACTTAGAAACAATATCAACTAACTCCTTCTTATGGGAAGGATCACATCCTTGGAAAGCATAAGATGTCCCGACATATTTCTCTCGTACGACCATGGGTGCATATCTCTTATTAGTGTTTATGAGTCTTTTCATTTGCCTTGCACTAACAAGTGTTGTATTTACCCTCATTCTGTGAGCTCTAACAATATATTCCACTCCCCCTTTAGTAAGGTGGTATTTTTTCTCAGGACGAAAGAACGCTTTTTTATCATAAATATAAGGACTTCCCAACACTATGCCACATATATCAAGTGATACAACATCGAAATCCACTTTATCAATCAACTTTGAATCAATAGCAAATCTGACCCTACATTGTTTGGTGACATTAAGTTTTTCTTTATCACATACCCAACCAAGAGGATAAGGCTTCAGATGTGGTTTCGTTTCAAGACCCATCTTCTTGACAAGTTCTTCAGATAGTAAGTTTACTTGGGAACCTAGATCAAATAATGTAACTATATTAGTGTGTTTAGATACAACTCTTTTGTGAAATAATTCATTCCTCTTTCGTTCATCATCATGAGATTCATTATTGGAACTTGACCTAGAATGACGAGAATCTTTACCTTGTACTCCAACCGCTGTGATCTTTCCTTCATCTCTTGAATCGAAACCAAGATCTTGTTGCACTGTAGCAACGATTTTTGTCTTCCCCTTCCCATCGAACTACTTCGGTCTCTTCTATGGATGAAGTTTCCAACAATGTTCATCATCGTGACCTCTTTTCTTGCAATGAGTGCAAGATGGATTTCCTCCTTCTCTCGTCACTATGGCAGTCTTCTTGTTCTTCCTTTTAAACTTCTTGAAAGGTTTATGTCGGAGATTGGAAGGTTTCTTTGTGGGATCTTATTGAACATGCTTTCCCCTGTTCTCAAGGTGAGTGGCTTACACACAAAATTCGTCAAGACTATTAGGGTTAAACAAGAGCAAAATATGACGAATATAACCGTGAATTGTGCCAATATACTTCATTAAAGTTTCATAAGAATCCAAAGGAATTTTTAATGCAAGAGATTTCTTCCTAAATTCTTCTGTGAAACTTTGTATGGTTTAACCTTTACTTTTTCTTAAAGTTTGTCATTCCATCATTGCTTTATGTAAATAACCCAATGGATAAAATTGCTTCCTTATCGCTGATTTAAATTCTGACCATGAGGAAAGAAGATTACCACACTTACTTCTGTCCCGAAGCTTGCTCTCCCACCATACGAGAGTGGCACCTTCCAACCGAAGAGAAGCCGATTGCACTTTAACTTCCTCTTCATCAATATGTTGAACACGACAATATACTTCAACATGTCGGATCCAATTATCTAGATTTTTAGGATTAGCATCTCCATTAAACATACGTAAATAAAATTTTACATCAAGATTTAATAATGGTTTCTTAAAAGAGGATTTATGGCTAGAATGATGAGAATGATGAGAATTCTCAGAGGAAGAAGAACTAGAACTTGATGGTGAAGATAGAGGCTTAGAAGGGTTTCCTCCAGCCCCATGGATTACTGAAGCATCATCCTCAGCATGTGCTTCCTTTTTCTTCCCTTTCTTCTTCATCCTCTTCTCATAATCTCCATACATTCGTTCGACCATTTCTGACATGCGATAAAAGATCATGTGGAAGTTTTTCTCCTGTTCATCATGCTTGTCTTCTTCTGCCATTTTCTTCCTTTGGGATGCAAGACCAACTTCGAGATTGAAAGTCTTAAGAGTTCCATCACCCTGCTTATGCTTGGCCCTAGTAAGCATTCACACTCAACAATTCAAGTCAAAGACGACTTCTCTTATACCAACATGATCCAAGATCTTTTCATCGAGTGACTTATAAAGAATTCCATTAAATGAGAATAAATTAAAGTGCACCATTAAAGAAGGAAAATCTCAAAAATGAAGAGACATAAGCATCAAATATGAACACAAAAAATTGATAATGGAGTTCGTCCCTGGTGGACTACGTCCTCGAGTCCTGCTCTCAAATGGGTAGGATTTTTCATTAACTCAGCAAAAGAATTTGGAAAAATACATAAGTATACCTTATTCTGAAATCAAGCTGCAGAAATAATGCTTAGATCAAAAAACAGACAACACCATTGAATTTGTGGTGTCAAATTACCTAGAATTGACTGTCTCCATGCCTCGATCCGACTCTGGCACTCCTAGGACCAAGAAGAAATTTGTCTCAGTTTTCATGCCATTGCAACCTGTAATTAATTCTACTGTACTTGCCTTGAACTATGTTCCCTCGACCGTACCACACGTACGCCTCCCCCGAGCTCTGGGAAGATTCTATTTTTAAACAATTTCTCGGGCATTATTCACAACACAGGGCCGTTGGCCCATTGGTTTGGGCGCGAATGTTAAGGCGTAGTGGGGGTAGGAGGTCCCGTGGTCAAACCCGCGTGCCTCCCCCTTTTAGATTTATGGTTGAAACAATATATATATATATATATATATATATATACACACACACACACACACATGTTTGTTCTGCCAAGTTTGGTGATGTTTCTATCCAAAGTTCCGTCGATTAGTATGTGGTCAGATTTGGCGGACCCGCCAAGCCATATTTTTTTTTCAAATTTCAGATATGGGCTGTCATTGGGCATTTCCCCCTTGCCACGTGGTAGCCTTCCATTCGACCACATCATCCACTGCTCTATCAGCCTTCCATGTCAATTCCATGTCATTGCCAACTCGCCATGCCACGTCATTGTATAGATCGTATAGACTGCCACGTGGAAAAATCCTATTGGTCCAGAAGTGCCAAATATGGGTGACACATGGAAACCTCTAGTGCTTCCACATCACCATGCTGACGTCATGCTGGCACATGTCACCTCTTTCTCCTTCCATATGTGTTGTACAGATGCTGACGTTAGTCCTGCCGACTCGACTAGGTTGACCAAACTTTGATCGCGAATATCTTTCGATCCGTAACTTCGTTTGACGAACCATTTGCGTCGTTAGAAATTTTGTGATGCTCTCTTCACGATAATGTCATTTTCAAGAAATTTGAACTTTTTCCATTTCTTTGTCTGCTGAGGTCATTCTTAGCGTCCTGAGTTGTTTCTGTGAGTTCTGGGTTGTTCTTAGCCTTATCTAGATCCTTTTTGGATCAATTAATCAAATGCACCACCCAACTTTTGATAAAAATTTTTTGCTCGATAGTGCATCAAATAAATACAACAAACTATAATGTTGTGTACTGTAAGACATCGAGAAAAATACATAATAATTTACCATATTGGTTTGTTTTATGTGAGGCCCCATTACCGATGCATTATAAGACAAACACACCTGTAACAACACATACAAAGATAAAAATGAAGATTCTGTTCTTTAAATTCATTGAAATGCACCAGTGAAGTTAATTGAGTTGCACCGAGAGAAATATTTAAAAAATTATCATTGTGGTGGTTTTTTTTAAACGCACCCGTTACTGATGCATCATAAAAGGCAATGCATCGTTAAAAAACGTCTAGTGCTCCAAGGAACATAGAGTACTGGTGCTTTTCATATAACAAAGAACACTTCTTGGTTTATCATTAAAAAATTCTATTAAAGTGGTGCGTTCCGTAGAACCAACTGCACCGAGTTATACAATTCATATGTGAAATGGCACCACGAGTTGTTTTGTATGACAACCTTTAACTGATGTGCTATATAACACAACGCACCGCTATAGATACTAGTGTTCGACTAATAATGATGAACCAATGCGTTAAATTTAACACACCATTGTCCAATGCCTTATGTCTGATATGGCACACTAGTAGTGGTGCGTATCATGTTATTAATAACACTGGTTACTTTTTCACTTTTTGTTTGCAAACATAAACTAATTTTAGTTTTTGATAAATACAAATTAGTTATATTTGTTTATGTTTAATATTTCAAATTTGTTTTATTTATATAAATGCACCTAAAAAGAATTTAATGTGAATAAGATACGATGATGACACTGAGCGCAGTAGTAGGAGCAATTGGAAGTAAAACAATTTAATTCACAACCTACATATGCAAACCTCCACAATTAAATTTTGTGGAGGTTTTGCTTTGCGAAGGAAAAAAAAGGTCATTCTTTGGTGCCTCTCATAATTTAGTGCATAAACTCAATCCTCTGTCACTTCCTCAGTGCTTTTCCTCGCATCTCCTCCTTCACAGACCACTTGAATTTCTCCAAGATACCATCCTCATCACTCTTGTAGCCATAATATGAACTTGAGTAAATTCACTTTTAAATCACATAACTACACCTCCTCTTCTTCACCTCAAGGAGGCTTATCGAATAGCTCTTTGAGGAATTGGAAGAATTTTGTAGCCCCAAAGTATCTGTAACTAGAGCCCTTGTCGGTGGCACCGGGAACATCAACTTCGTTCCCTTCCAAGTCCATCATTTTGGTCCCTACTTTGGCATAGTTAGGACTGCCAAGCTCTATGATCAGAGCTTCCTAGTGCCCCTTTTCCCTGTTCAAAAAGAAAGGATCCTAGTGGATGTCTTAATTATAACACCATGTTAACCTCAATAATAACCTACGGTCCATATTATATATTTAATAGAAGCTAAGAAGCACATTTGGAAAAATGATGCATAAGCTTTGTCAACATGCCTTATCATTAAATACTAAGCATTTCCTTGGCCTCAGACTACTCCTCCATGAGATCCTCACCCATGTACTTACTAAGAAGCTCATGTTTCTTCTTCTCCACAACCATGTGCTTTATCGCTTTCTCATCTAGAAGGGGCACATGAGAAAGAAACTCTCGCTCTTTCTGTTGTTGGTTTCCCTTATCTTTCTCTCCCATTTCTTCTGCCACATCCTCACCTTCCTTGAATAGGACCAGATTAATGGAAATGACCTCCCTGCTTTTGATCATCAACCTAGCCTCCCTATAGATAGAATCAATCCTTTGCCACTCCCTCAATGTTCTGTCCCACATCTCCTCCTCCGAGAGTTGCTTGACTTTCTCCAAGATATCGTTCTTTTCATCCCAGTCACCATAATAACTAGATTCAATTTTCTTGTAAATCACATACTTATACCTCCTCTTCTTCACCTCGGGGGGATTATAGAAAAACTCTTTGATGTTAAGGGAGGCATTTCATAGCCCCACTTGTATAATTGGTTGTTGGAATATTTTAACATGCCATCTTCCAACAACCAATTGTACAAGTGCGGCTAGGAAATTCCTTCTCGACATCAAAGATCTATTTGATAATACCCTCGAGGCGAAGAAGAGTAAGTCTAGGTATGCGATTTATAAGCGAATTGACACTAGTTATTATGGAGACATGGATGATGAGAATGGTATCTTGGAGAAATTCGAGCAACCCGCAGAGGAGGAGATGCAGGCTAGAGCATTGAGGGAGTGGCATAGGATCAAGTCTATCTAGAGGGAGGCTAGGTTTACGATCAAGAGCAGGGAGGTATTTTCCATTAAGCAATTCCTTTTCGAGAAATATGAGGATGTGGTGGAAGAAATGGGAGAGCAAGACAAGGGAAACCAACATCAAAGAGAGTGAGAGTTTGTTTCCCATGTGCCCCTTCTGGATGAGAAAGTGACAGAGAACATGGTTGTGGAGAAAAATAAACATGAGATTCTTAGTAAGTACATGGGTGAGGATCTCATGGAGGAGCAAGCCAAGGCTAAGGCAATGCCTAATATTTAGAGATAAGGCGTGCTGACAAAGCTCATGGATCATCAATTGTTCTTCAAATGTGCTTCTTACCTTCTATTAAATATACAATATGGAACTTAGGTCATTCTTGAGGTTGACACAGTGTTATAATTAAGACATCCATCAAGGCCCTTTCTTGTTGAACATCGAAAAGGGGTACTAGGAATATCTAATCATAGAGTTTGGCAATACTAATTATGCCAAAGTAGGGGCCAAGATGACAGACTTGGAAGGGAATGAAGTTGATGTGCCCAATGCCACTTACAAGGGCCCCAATTACAAATACTTTGGGGCTATGAAATTCCTCCCCATTGTCAAAGAGCTATTAGATAATCCCCCTCGAGGCGAAGAAGAGGAGGTGTAGGCATGCAATTTACAAGCGAACTGATGCAAGTTTATACTATGGTTATAGGAATGACGAGGATGACATCTTGGATAAAGTTGAGCAACTTGCGGAAGAGGATATGCGAGGCAGAGCACTGAGGAAGTGGTAGAGGATTGAGTCCATGCACTAAATTATGAAAGGAACATAAAAGTGATTGCCTCCGCAAAACTTTAATCCTGGAAGGTTGCATACGTAACTTATTGATTAAGTTATTTCTTGATGCATTTTTATGTAATAACGACACTGGTGTGCTTTCAAACGCACTAGTGTGCTTTCAATTGCATTGGTACACTATAAACATTATAGTGCACATGTATATTGTGTTTTTTCAAATCATGTTGATGTTGTCGTTGTTTGATTTATAAAATGTATTATAAGTGCGCTAATGATTTATCTATTTTTAAATTAAATTTAAGATGTATCACTCATTAGAATTTAGAGTTGCCATATAATGCTTAATTTTAGTTTTATGAAATCGTTTACTTTGGATTGTAATTGTAAAAACTTATAACTATTAATGCCATATAATGTTTAATTCTTGTTTAAGGTGAATTGCTTAATTTACAACAAGATCCAATATGTTGATTAAACATGTTTACAAAGAAAAAAATACTCTGATGAAATGTTATTTTCTCATTTATTTTATTGATAACGTTATAATAATTGTTCATAATTAAATTTATAATTGATATATTTAAAAAAATTAATATAATCACAATTATTAAATATGAAAACAAAATCATTAATAATAATGAATTTTAAGTATGAATTTTAAATAAAATTATAATCATAAACCTGATTCTCCATAGATTTCCAATTACAAGTTTGTCTAAAAAGAGTTGATCGAATTGTATTAGTGTCTATAATGGATTTCTTTCAGGTAATACTTATTATTAAGGCTTCATTGGCTGGTGCTGCTAGATATCGTGCATCAAAACTTATATTTGTAGATCGAAATTAATCGGAACATGACAACTCTTTTTCCGAGTAACTACATAAAAAAATAGGAAATTCCCTTTGTCATTGTGGGATAACAAGCATTCGAATATTTATTGAACTATCTAATCGATTTGGAGCTACTGAGGTTGGATCCAATTTTTGAGGGATATGAATCAGAGCAATAACAAGAGTTTGAAAATGAATTCATTAATAATAATGAATTTTAATACACATAATTTCCGTCCGCAGGGTGTAGGACAGTCAGTGATGGAGTGTACTATTAAGGCACTCTGTTATGTGAAGTCACTGGTTCGAAACCCTGGCTTACCTTGTGTGTCTCGTATGGGGCAGTGTGGGCACACCTGGAGGTTATAGTGGTAGGATTTGGATAATACGACCCCGTGTCATGCAAGTATGTGCTCGACTAGTTGTCAATTCTACCAATCACAAAAAAAATATACACAATTTTCTTTAAATGACTTTATGATTTTTTGCTCCACCACCAAATTAATTATGAATCTCCTATTAAGGAAATGTAAGTATTTTATTTCATTAGTGAATAAATTAATTAATTTGTTAAGCTTAAAAGAATGTTCAATTAAATTAAATTTATATTAATATTTAAAAATATTGAAAATATTAAGCAAACTCAATAAATAAAATAAACAAAGTCCATGTGTAGATGCTATAGGAAGCTTATAACCTATCTCTTATGTAATTATTGTAGCATGCAACTAACCACTTCATAAAACAAATGTCGAATTAAGCAATACATTTACATTAGGTCCATTGAAAATCTAAAAATACAATTACTCAATCATCTTTTTCTTATGCCCCAAGGGGACGTCTAAATGTAGACCCAATGCAAGGCATTTTTGACGAGCGATTGGTAGTATATGAAAGTTATAGCTTATTAACAACTTGTCACAAGGAGACAAACTACGTATTGCATGCACAACAACAAATCTGGATGCCTTCCTTTTTATAAATAACTCTTTGTCATTGGAGTGTTCCTTAAAGGAACAATCTGCACTAAATAATGAGGACCCACAACTATTGACGAACCTTTAGATTTTCCCATGAGTTCGTGGATGACCATTGATATATAACAAGTTTTTCCTATTAAATTTTCTAGAAGCATAACCATTCATGCACATACTATACATGGAAATGCTATGTTTGTATTTGACAATATTCAAGTAATCAGACTAATTATAAAGAGGACCACAAAATGGCATAAGTGACATCGATTGTTTGGGAGGAAGATATACATGTGAAAGGATAAACAACCCAAGATTTGCAACATTTATTTTAGACTTGACAATCATATAACTATTACCACAAAAAGAGAATTCAGTTACAGCATCAGGCACATGCATGGAAGACAACCAAGTGCCATACAAAGCTCGATCGTAATAAGTTTGGTATTTAATTTTCCGATGGATAGGAAGAGGGACGTCATTGCTACCTTCCAACAATTGAATATACTTTGGTGTGTACTTGGCAATTTTTTTCTCTTAGCTCATACAACTTTTTGGATCTCCCAGTAGAGATGTTTTGGGTAGTATTTATATCATACTTTGGCTCTCTATAAGAAATCCCCATTGACTCAATAGAAAGAGATAGGTTGGCCACTTTATGATGAATGTAGTTGATATGGCTTCCAAATTTTCAAAAAAAGAGCATATGGAAGTGTTCCTACATGTCTTTTCTATATCACCTACTGGATTCTTGACCGCAGTGGGGGATATTAGACCATCAACTTTGAGTAGTCTATCATTAATATAATGGGACAATGTGACATGTCGAGGGTTCTTCTTTAACCCTTTACATTTTGAACAACCACATACCAATGGTGTGTCATAAAAGAGATACAATTCATAGTGTAATATCGTTGACTTAAGCTGCAAGTTACTAGAAGATGGCATGTTGCAATTGGGAGGCTAAGGAAACTGTCCAATTTCATCAAACATTTACTTGCGGTATCTTTTTCCTGAAAAGAGCTTGCAACATTTTTGCAGTGGTGGAATATCTTGCGCATCCGAACTCGATCCTGATTTATGATCCTACAAAATTAAATGAACAATTATTCAAATGCATGTGCATAAATGAAATAAATTCAACGAGGTGAATGAATTATAAATAAAATATAGATTTACTTCAAATGGTGTGGAAGAAGTTGACAAACTTGCAATGATATGGAATGCGCTGGAATATGAAGTATCGACCATTTGATATCATAATCTTGTTTTCCTTGCATTTGAGACAAAACCTCATCAATACGTGCATGAATTTGATATTAAAAGTTATTGGTGCTTTTAATTATTTTCTTACGGATCGGTGTGTATTTATATATATAATGCACATGCACGCTACACTATGAAACACACCTAACCGTGACCTTTGTTAGAACCTCCACAAAGAAAAATTATCTGTAAATTTTAATTATGAAGTTTTGCCTTTCTATTTTGTCGATAAAATTGGTATCAGTGCATTTTTACGTATATACACATCGGGGCACATTAATATGTGTGGCACACCGATTTGACGACAAATTTAGTTTTTCAAATATATATTTTACTAAGTATTTTTACATACAAATTGTACAAAGTGCATTGGTACGGTATATATAGTGAAAAAACACAGCGGAAAAAGAGAGGGAATTTCATTTTTCAAAATGTATTCATCTATAAATTAAAACATTATTCATTATTTCATTTTTTTGTAGAATTTAGAAGGAATATTTTTGGAAGAGAGATCTACCACTAAAGACTATGGAGTGGGTATATTTTTTTGAAAAGCCAAATTTGGAAGGGATCCTTATGGCACATACAAATCTGCAGAGAAGAAGTTTCAAGCATGTGATTTCATTCTACTGATCATTTCAATCTTTCCCTATTTGATTCAAACTATTTTCAATGCATGTTAAAAATAAATAAAAGGGTTTCATAGTTACCTTCGATATTGGAAGCCCTAGCTTTCTCATTTTTTCTTTTGGTTTCCTTCTTTTTTTAAGAAATAGATTTTTACAGTTTTGTTTTTTTAAGCAATAGATTTTTATAGGGTTTATTTAGTTGTATATGGGGCGTTTTGTATCCATTCCAATGGTACCACTCATTGCATTGGATCCAAAACCATGCAACCCTGTTGTTGTCAATGATTTTATCAAAAAACATTTCTGTGATATGTGGTGTGCATTGTACAAAAAAATCGCATCGGAGCAGATTGTACAGAGGTAGCAACCTGGTGCTCACTTTACAGAAAAGCGCATCAGAGCACATATATCTATTAAAATCATAGATTGGTCGAAAATATAGATAGTATTAATTTTAGTATGATATGCGTACGATTTAGTGGTGCACAATGACTAATAGTACACACCGATGTGTGTATATGTTTGACACCCCATGGTGTTCTGTTTAATGACATGCACCGAAATACTAGATTGTATAAAAAATTTCATAATATCTATTTCTTAAGATTCTTGATTTTTTTTAATACAAGATGGTTGATATAAGTTCAAAGAAAACATCTTATTTCAATGAGCACAATGTTTGCTTATCCAAAGAAAAGAGGGAGGCAAGTTCTTTAAATTTTATTAAAAAATTAATATATTTGAAATATTTGTAAGTTTAAATTAATGATGTGTATTGGTTAATGTGTGTCATGCAGAGCAAAAACTTGAAGAACATAAAATATTGATAAGATTGTTTGAGTGAAAAAGAGCGTAAAATATTTATGGAAATATTGCAAAGAGAGGAAATGGGTGGATCGAAAGATAATCAACATTAATTTTTTCTTTGAATTTTTACTAAAAATAAATTTATTAACATTAATCACTAACAAGTTTTAAACAC
>ML790724.1:95443-118191 GCA_009831015.1 Picea engelmannii
ATTTTATTTATGTCGGCTTTAGGCCATTAGTTGTAATTTAGATTAGTAATGTTATTTTAATTATGTCGGCTTTAGGCCATTATTTGTAATTATACCTCCTAGTCTCCTATATATACCAAGGAGACATTTTCATTTTGAATGATATTGTACTTGAACATTTAAGTGGGGTAAAAGGAGGTTGCCCCCTCGAAGAGGCTTATTATCTGAAATTATCTCTTTTTCAAGGCGTTGAGTACTTTTTCTGAGAATTTTCTATGCTATATTGATATTTGGTTCTTAACACTAAACACTCACCCAAGTAGAATGTTGCTCCACTGGTGCTTCGTCGGTCATCAATACAACCTGCCCAATCTACATCTATGTAGGCAATAAGTGATAGATCCTTTCCTTTTGGACACCATAATCCAAACTCTTCTGTTCCTTTGAGATATCTGAAAATCCTCTTCACTGCTAACACATGTGACTCATTTGGTGCTGCTTGAAATAGTGCCACCTATCCAACTGCTTGCATTACATCTAGTATGGATGTTGTCACATATAGTAGGCTGCCAATCATTGACTTGTATTGCCTCTAATCTGTAGACTTCGAATCATCATCTTTTCTCAACTTGCAACTGGTTTGCATTGGAGTGATAACTAGTTTGCAATCTTCCATTCTGAACCTCTTTAGCATTTCTATGATATACTTGGTTTGAGAAATAAATATTCCTTGGTTTATTTGACGTATCTGAAGTCCCAAAAAGAAGGATATTTCTCTAAGTAACGACATTTCAAATTCATTCTGCATATCTTTTGCAAATTTCTGGCTTAACCTGTCATGATCACTACCAAAAATAATATAATCAACATAAACTTCAATTAACAAAATATTACCTTGACTTACCTTGATGTAGAGGTTGTTGTCTGCACTTCCTTTTCTGAACCCTACCTGCTGCAGATACTTATCCAGTATAGAGTACCATGCTCTAGGAGCCTGTTTTAGACCATACAAGGCCTTCTTTAATTTACACATATAATTTGCGTTCTCTGAAAATTTAAATCCTTCTGGTTGTTCAATGTAGACTTCTTCTTCATGTTCCCCATTCAGAAAAGTTGATTTTACGCCCATCTAATATACTTTAACATTTTTGGAGCATGCATAGGCTAAAAGAAAACAGATTGCTTCCATTCTGGCAACTGGGGAAAATGTCTCTTCAAAGTCGATTCCTTCAATATGTGCATATCCTTTACATACCAATCTAGCTTTGTTCATTGTAACTTGTCCATCTTCATTTAATTTATTCCTAAAAACCCATTTTGTGTTGATCACATTCTTATTCTTTGGTCTTGGAACCAATTCCCAAGTGTCATTTTTCTCTATTTGGTCCAATTCTTCATCCATGGCCTTATTCCAAAATTCATCCTTGCTGGCTTCTTCAAAACAGTTTGGTTCAATTGTAGATAAGAGTGCTAGGTGTGTTTGTTCTCGTGAATGGATTTTTCTTCTAGTCTTGACTCCTGCATCTTTGTTTCCAATAATCTGATATGAAGGATGATTCTTCTGTAATCGTTTGCTAGGTGTCTTAAAGATACTTGCTGAACTTGCTCTTCTGTTTCTGTCAAATTCTCTTCATCTTCCTCTTCTACTTCTTCTTCGAAAAGTTGTTCCATTGATTTGTTTTCTTATTCCTTTGATTCTGGTCTGCCCGTTTCATCAATTGTTACGTTGATGTTTTCCACAACTTTGTTCAATCTTAGATTGTAACACTTGTATGCTTTCCTTGTACTTGAGTAACCAACAAGTACTCCTTTTTCCACACGAGAGTCAAACTTTCCCATTCTGCCATGTTCTCTTTTGATGTAGCATTTGCTTCCAAAAACTCTGAAGTGCTTCACATTTGTTGGTCTTCCTTTCCATAGCTCGTAGAAAGTTTTATCAGTGTTGTTTATGAGAATCACTATGTTTTGAATGTGAACTGCTGTATGCACTGCCCGTGTCTAAAATATATCTGTCAATTTGGAATCCATTAGCATTGTTTAAGCCATTTCTTGTACTGTCTTGTTCTTTCTTTCAACAACTCCATTTTGTTGAGGTGTCCTAGCAACGTAGAATTGCCTTTTTATTCCATGACTACTGCAGTAGTCCATAAATTCCTTTGAAGTGAACTCTCCTCCATTATCAGATCTCAAGATTTGATTCTTGAATCCATCTCATTTTCAACCATTTCCTTGTAGATATTGAAGTTTTCAAAAGCTTCTGACTTGTTCTTGAGAAAGAAAACTGCATTCATTATTGTATAATCATCAACTAATAACATAAAGTATCTCTCACCTTTTAAGCCCTTTGTTGTAGTTGGTCCAATTAGATCAATATGCAAAATTTCCAATGGTTTTGTTGTTGAATATTCCTTTGATTTGAACTTGGTCTTTGTTTTCTTTCCTTGTTGACAATGCTTGCATAGAGTGTTTGTTGGTTTCGTGATCTGGGGCATTTATCCGACTGATTCTCTTTTGCCGACTTTGACAAGGTTATCAAAATGCACATGACCCATTCTTTTGTTCCATAGACAATTTTCATCTTCCTTTCCTAGACAACACTTTTCATTTCCAATTTCACTTAACACATATATGTTGTTTGAAGTTATAGCAGTCATACCAACCAATTTCCTTGAACCTTCTCTTCTTATCTCACACTTTTGTGAATCGAAAGTAACTTTATGACCTTGGTCACACATTTGACTCACACTTAGAAGATTATGTTTCATATCTTCTGCCAGTAGAACATTTTGTGCCTTTTCATTCTTGTTCCCAATTCAGACTGTGCCTTCTCCTATGATTTTGGATGAATTATCATTTCCGAAGGAGACTGATCCATTTCTTTCCTTTCACAATGTAAGAAATTTGTCTCTATCACCTGTCATGTGTTTTGAACACGCACTGTCAACATACCAACCATGTTTCTTTTTCTTAGTTTGTAGAGTGATTGTGCATTCTTCATTTCTATACTGATCTTGCTTTGTTATCCATGTCGTTTTCTGAGGTTCTTGTCTATGACTGTTGTTATTCTGTTGAGGTTCTTTAGGAGGGACTGTCATTCTGCAATCTTTGGCCACGTGTCCAAAATTGTTACATTTGTAACATTCCACTTCAGTGCTCAAAGATTCAAACCTATTGTAACTTCTTTGTGTTTCACTAAGTCTTCTTGAATAACCCCTTTGTGTATGACTCTCAAAGTTGTTATTGTTCCTCTTGTTAGCTCTGCAATTCACAGCTTTATGTAAAATTATTACATGCATAACATAAACCAAAAAATATAGTTTGATACCTGGGAGTTGAAGATCTTCTGAAAGGAGGTGCTTTTATGAATCCTTCTTCTTCATGAGGACTATTTGTCTGTTGTTGATTCTAGAATCTGAATCTTCTCGGTGGAGGAGTGTCCCTGTAATCTTTCTATCCCCTTTGATTGTTTCTGCATAGATTTTTGGATTTGTTTCTTGCTCTGTTGTTTTTGAGCTTGATCCCTTTCCTGTTTGATTGTATCCAAGTCCAGACTTGTCAAGATGAGATTTTTGACTGTTGATAATGTCATCCAAAACTTTTGAGCTATTCTTCATTTTTTCTTTTGAATATCCTTTCTTAGTGTGACAATCTCTGCTTCCAAGTTTCCAATGATCTTGTCATTTCTTCTAGTTGTTCTTTGAGTGCTTCTTCAATTCTTTTATCTTCTTCTATTTGAACCTTCAATTTTGTGATCATTTGTTCTAGTTCTCGAGTGTCATTTTTCTTGTCTAGTTCTGCTTGTAATTTCTTGTTTTTCTTGTTTTCGCTTCTGATAACTTCTATGGCACACATTAATTCTTCTTGATAGTCAAATTCTACCTCTTCAATTTCGTCTTCGGCTTCTTCATATCCTTCTTCGGCTTCTTCATATCCTTCTTCGGCTTCTTCATATTCTTCTTTGGAGTCTTCTTTGTCAGAATCTTTTACTGCCATGAATATAAATCTTCCTGTCTCACTGTCATTGATTTCATCTTCATCTGATGATGATATGTCTTCTTTGATGAATAAGCTTTTCTTGAAATATTTCTTTGTAGTTCTTTTGCCTTTATATGTGTGTTTGCCTTTTGAGTAACCTTCATCATTTATATTTTTCTTATGAGGACATTTGTTAGCAAAATGATCAATACCATCACAATTAAAACAAATTAAAGGAAGCTTACCTCTATACCTACCCTTGGTTCCCTTGTTTAGTCTTTTGATGAAGTTGACAACTTCTTCATCATCTTCCGAGACGTCACTGCTGCTGCTATATTCTTCTTGTTCCTTCTTCTTTTTCTTTGATCTTTTGGAGGCTTTGAAGGCTACCTCTTTTACATCTGGATTTTCCTGTTCAGTTCTCATTTCATATGCTGTGAATATTCCATGCAGTTCGTCCATGCTTATTGAGTTTAGATCCGATCTTTCTTCTAGTGCAGATATCTTAGGGTTGAATCTCATAGGAAGAGATCTTAGTACCTTTTCAACAATTACAGATTCTTCGATTTCTTCTCCCAACCATATGATTGCATTCTCTGTTTCATCGACTCGTAAGAAGTAGGCTGCAATATTCTCATCTTCCTTCATTTTTAGTTGTTCGAACTGACCTCTGTAAGTTTGAAGCTTTGCTGCTTTGAATTTTGTAACTCCTTCATAAATATTTTGAAGCCTGTCCCAAATCTCTTTAGCAGATTTACAATGTGCAACTTTGGTGAATACTGTATCATTGAGACCATTCAAAAGTGCATTTGTAGCTTTGGAATTATTCTCACCAAGTTTCATTGATTTGTCATTTGTTGGTGGAACTGCTGGTGCTGTGTATCCATCTACAATTGATTGCCAAACTTGAAATCCTTGTGCTTGTATATATGTCTTCATCCTTATGCTCCAACAAGCATACTTATATCCATCAAACTGTGGTATTCCATTTTTATACAAGTTGGTACTTTCCATGATCTACCTTTCAATGGTTAAACTGATTTCTAAAGGAACCTTCTCTAATACCATTTGTTGGATTACTAAGAGGGGGGGTGAATCAATAATAGCGTAACTATAATCCTTTTTCTCCAAATAATCCAAGTGTTATATCAATGTAGAATTATTATCCAATAATGAGCAATAGGAAATGAACAATCACACACATACACAATACACCAGTGTTTTAGGTGGAAACCCAAATCGGGAGAAAACCATAGAATGATTTTTATTATATGTATTGAAGAATTACATTCATTGGAATCACCAACTTCCTTTGTTTTCCAGCTGAAACTGGAAGGAGGCTCCAAACCCCTAGTTTCTCAAGCTACAACCTGAGGGAAGATCCAACTCCCCAATTCTCTCGCTACAACCAGAAGGAGGCTACAACCCCCTATGTTCTCTGGCTACAACAGGAAGGTGGATACAACCACCTGTCCTTTCCCCGTCCAATCGCCCCGAAGTATAAGTAGAATGATGGAACCACTGTCAACCTGTCACTGTGAGATATACTGCTATACAACTGTATCAACCTGTACCACTAACCTGTATCCAATCTATACAACTGCCCTTTAATCAAATTGTACCTGAACTGAACATGTATCTAAAAAAATACAATAGATACACGACGTGTAGTGCTGCAGCCCGCGTATGTACGCTACCAAACTGTTATGAAGCCTACGTATGCCTTCTAAAAACTAGGGTTTTCTTTTTCTTGAAAACTTCTGATCCTCTGTAACTTCTTTCACATAGATCTGTAACCTGTCACTGTTTCCCGACTGTAATTATACCCTGTGCATGCATCCTCATATATAACCTTTACTCAAGACAAGTATGTCTCTCTTTAGTCATGTGTCATATAGGTATGTGTAATCATGAACACGTATGATATCCCTCACATGATATTACTCATCAACCTCTTTCTGATATTTAGTCTCTCAATACATCAACTACTACACAAATACAAGCTCTCAACCATGTACCATAAAAACCCTTAGCCATATGCTAAGAAATACAAGATATGCCTCACAAGAAGTATCATTTATGAATATACTAGCACTGTATTTCTATAGATCTAACTTATGCAGAAGATCCCATGAAGCCACTAGTCTCTCTAGGGAGAATCCTCAAATCTCCATTTCCATTCCTCATGCATACATCAAAATCCAAATGTTCATAGAAATAAGACATACCTTTTGAACCAATGGATGGATCTGATGTATCTGAGCACTTTAGACCTTCCTAGGAGCTTGATTTTAGAATCTAGAACCTCTGCATATTCATCTCTTCAAGTTTCCATGGATTTACCAACATTTACGCACCCTAATACACTGCCAGCCCGCATATAACTTAGCTTGTACGCACTATGTAAACAGAAAACTCGCGTATAACTCAACATGTACGCAGCTTGTACAGAGACAACTCGTGTATAACTCAGCATGCATGCACCGTTTACACAGAAAACCCGCGTACACCTCAGAAAATAGGGTTTTGCTGTAATTCCAAGAATTTCGCCGTCAACCCTTTGTGCTACCTCAGATGTTCGCCACTTCAGATGTATCCACAAGTATTTACAAGAAGCTTTACAAAAAAAAATAGATATACAATATGTACATGTGTGTGTATAATGAGTGAACTTTGCCTCTTATTTATATCTTCATGTAGCCTTATACTTTCCTTATTTTAGGTCTTCTTCATTTAAAATAATTTCTTTTGCTAAGAACTTTGACCCTTGGGGGCTTCTATAATACTTATGAGAGGTTCTCTAACTTCATATGGTCGTAACTCTCTAACCGTGAGGATTTATCTGACGTTCCACATACCACCGGAATCAACATGAAAAACACTATCCATCTAGGATAGTTTCACTGACAAATTCACTGTCCTTCATCTCATTATTCCTCAAATAAGAATGGGTTCTCTCACTCCGCAAAGCATCTTCCCGTGAGGGATTTCACCATAAGGGGACCACTTTGGAGTTCATCAATTTTTACTTATTATCAACCATGATAAGACAATAATGAGTCATCTTTAAATCAAACAAACTTGGTTCCATTACCCAAACCTTGTGCTACGGGGATTTCTTCAAGGGTTGACATCAATGAAAACCAACCTTAATCAACAATCTCCCCCTTTGGCATTTATAGAAACACTCTAATGCAATACTGGAATCATATCACTCATGCTCCCCTTGGAACCATGCATCTATCCTCTGCATCTGATAAATATCTCCCCCTTTTTCATCAATGGAAAATGTATATTTCCATCCGGGGTTTCTCCCCCTGATTGAACTGTCCTCTTATGGTGCTTCCTCATGTAATCTAAAACATATAAGATAAACATTCAAAAAACATTCATTTGGAGTAGAAATAACTCCAAGTCTCTGGCGAAGATATTCAAAGGATTCCCGTGGAAGTGGTTTTGTGAAGATGTCTGCCACTTGTTCTTTTGTGCCCACATACTCAACTATGATGTTCTTTTCTAGAACCTGCTCCCGTAGAAAGTGATACTTGATTGGAATTTTCTTAATCTTGGAGTGAATCACCGGGTTCTTCGAGATACTGATGGCGCTTTTATTATCACAATAGATTGGGATGGGCTCATCATACTCAAACTGTATATTTGTCAGAGTTTGTTTCATCCAAAGAAACTGTGTACAACCTGATGCTACTGCAATACATTCTGCCTCGGTTGTAGATAAAGATACTGATGATTTTTTCTTGTTGAGCCATGATACTAAACACTCACCCAAGTAGAACACTGCTCAACTGGTGCTTCGTCGATCATCAATACAACCTACCCAATATGCATATGTGTAGGAAATAAGTGATAGATCCTTTCCTTTTGGATACCATAATCCAAACTCTTCTGTTCCTTTGAGATATCTGAAAATCCTCTTCACTGCTAACACATGTGACTCCTTTGGTGCTTCTTGAAATTGTGCCACCTATCCAACTACCTACATTACATCTGGTCTAGATTCTGTCACATATAGTAGGTTGCCAATCATTGACCTGTATTGCCTCTGATCTGTAGACTTCGAATCATCATCTTTGCTCAACTTGCAACTGGTTTGCATTGGAGTGATAACTGGGTTGCAATCTTCCATTCCGAATGTCTTTAGCATTTCTCTGATATACTTGTTTTGAGTAATAAAGATTCATTGGTTGCTTTGACGTATCTGAAGTCCCAAAAAGAAGGATAGTTCTCTAAGTAACAACATTTCAAATTCATTCTGCATATCTTTTGCACATTTTTGGCTTAACCTATCATCATCACTACCAAAAATAATATCATCAACATAAAATTCAATTAATAAAATATTATCTTGACTTATCTTGATGTAGAGGTTGTTGTCTACAATTCCTTTTCTGAACCCTGCCTACTGCAAATACTTATCCAGTCTAGAGTACCATGCTCTAGGGGCCTGTTTTATACCATACAAGGCCTTCTTTAATTTACACACATAATCTGCATTCTCTGACAATTGAAATCCTTCTATTTGTTCAATGTAGACTTCTTCTTCAAGTTCCCCATTCAGAAAAGCTGATTCTACATCCATCTGATATACTTTAACATTTTTGGAGCATGCATAGGCTAAAAGAAAACAGATTGCTTCCATTCTGGCAACTGGGGAAAATGTCTCTTCAAATTTGATTTCTTTAATCTGTGCATATACTTTACACACCAATCTAGATTTGTTCCTTGTAACTTGTCCATATTCATTTAATTTATTCCTGAAAACCCATTTTGTGCCAATCACATTCTTATTCTTTGGTCTTGGAACCAATTACCAAGTGTCATTTTTCTCTATTTGATTCAATTCTTCATCCATGGCCTTATTCCAAAATTCATCCTTGTTGGCTTCTTCAAAACTGTTTGGTTCAATTGTAGATAAGAATGCTAGGTGTGTTTGTTTTGGTGAATGGATTTTTCTTCTAATCTCAATTTCTGCATCTTTGTTTCCAATAATCTGATCCGAAGGATGATTCTTCTGTACTCGTTTGCTAGGTGTCTTTGGAAATACTTGCTGAACTTGCTCTTATATTTTTGTCAGATTCTCTTCTACTTCCTCTTCTGCTTCTTCTTCGAAAAGTTGTTCCATTGATTTATTTTCTTCTTCCTTTGATTCTGGTCTACCTGTTTCATCAATTGTTACGTTGATTATTTCCACAACTTTGTTTAATCTTATGTTGTAACACTTGTATGCTTTCCTTGTACTTGAGTAACTAACAAGTACTCCTTTGTCCACATGAGTGTCAAAATTTTCCATTCTTCCATCTTCTCTTTTGATGTAGCATTTGCTTCCAAAAACTCTGAAGTGCTTCACATTTGCTGGTCTTCCTTTCCATAGCTCCTAGGGAGTTTTATCAGTGTTGTTTCTGAGCATTACTCTGTTTTGAATGTGAATTGTTGTATGCACTTCCCGTGTCCAAAATATATCTATCAATTTGGAATCCCATAGCATTGTTCGAGCCATTTCCTGTAATGTCCTGTTCTTTCTTTCAACAACTCCATTCTGTTGAGGTGTCCTAGCAACGAAGAATTGCCTTTTTATTCCATGACTGTTGTAGTAGTCCATAAATTCCTTTGAAGTGAACTCTCCTCCATTATGAGATATCAAGCATTTGATTCATGAATCCATCTCATTTTCAACCATTTCCTTGTAGTTCTTGAAGTTTTCAAAAGCTTCTGACTTGTTCTTGAGAAAGAAAACTGCAGTTATTCTTGTATAATCATCAACTAATAAGATAAAGTATCTCTCACCTTTTAAGCCCTTTGTTGTAGTTGGTCCAACTAGATGAGTATGCACAATTTCTAGTGGTATTGTTGTTGAATATTCCTTTGATTTGAACCTGGTCTTTGTTTGATTTCCTTGTTGACAATGCTTGCATAAAGTGTTTGTTGGTTTCGTGATCTGGGGAATTTCTTTGACTGATTCTCTTTTCCTGACTTTGACAAGGTTATCAAAATGCATGTGACCCATTCTTCTGTGCCATATCCAAATTTCATCTTCCTTTCCTAGACAACACTTTTTATTTCCAATTTCACTTAACACATATATGTTGTTTCAAGTTCTAGCAGATGTACTGACCAATTTTCCCGAACCTTCTCTTCTTATATCACACTTTTGTGAATCGAAAGTAACTTTATGACCTTGGTCACACATTTGAATCAAACTTAGAAGATTATGTTTCATATATTCTACCAGTAGAACATTTTTTGCCTTTTCATTCTTGTTCCTAATTCGGACAGTGCCTTCTCCAATGATTTTGGATGAATTATCATTTCCGAAGGAGACTGATCCATTTCTTTCCTTTCGAAATGTAAGAAATTTGTCTCTATCACCTGTCATGTGTTTTAAACACCCACTGTCAACATAGAAACCATGTTTATTTTTCTTAGCTTGTAGAGCGACTGTGCATTCTTCATTGCTATACTAATCTTGCTTTGTTATCCATGCCGTTTTCTGAGGTTCTTGTCTATGACTGTTGTTATTCTGTTGAGGTTCTTTAGGAGGGACTGTCATTCTGCAATCTTTGGACACGTGTCCAAAATTGTTACATTTGTAAAATTCCACTTCAGTGCTCAAAGATTCAAACCTGTTGTAACTTCTTCTTTGTGTTTCACTACGTCTTCTTCAATAACCCCTTTGTGTATGGCTCTCAAAGTTGTTATTGTTCCTGTTGTTAGCTCTACAATTCACAACTTTATGTCCAAAATTATTACATACATAACATAAACCAAAAAATATAGTTTGATACCTGGGAGTTGAAGATCTTCTGAAAGGAGGTGCTCTTATGAATCCTTCCTCTTCTTGAGGCCTATCTGTTTGTTGTTGATTCCGAAGTTTGAATCTTCTCGGTGGAGGAGTGTCCCTATAATCTTCCTATCCCCTTTGATTGTTTCTGCATATCCTTTTGGATTTGTTTCTTGCTCTGTTGTTTTAGAGCTTGATCCCTTTTCTGTCTGATTGTATCCAAGTCAAGACTTGTCAAGATGAGATTTTTGACTGCTGATAATGTCATCCAGAACTTTTGAGCTATTTTTCATATTTTTCTTTTGAATATCCTTTCTTAGTGTGACAATCTCTGCTTCCAAGTTTCCAATGATCTTGTCCTTTTCTTCTAGTTGTTCTTAGAGTGCTTCTTCAATTCTTTTATCTTCTTCTATTTGAACCTTCAATTTTGGGATCATTTGTTCTAGTTCTCGAGTGTCATTTTTCTTGTCTAGTTCTGCTTGTAGTTTCTTGTTTTTCTTCTTTTCTCTTATAATAACTTCTATGGCACACATTAATTCTTCTCGATAGTCAACTTCCACCTCTTCAATTTCGTCTTCAACTTCTTCATATCCTTCTTCGACTTCTTCATATTCTTATTCAGAGTCTTCTTTGTTAGAATCTTTTACTACAATGAATAGAACTCTTCATGTCTCACTGTCACTGATTTCATCTTCATCTGATGATGAAATGTCTTCTTTGATGCATAAGCTTTTCTCAAAATCTTTCTTTGTAGTTCTTTTGCCTTTATATGTGTGTTTTCCTTTTGGGTAACCTTCATCATTTCTCTTTTTCTTATGAGGACATTTGTTAGCAGAATGACCAATACCATCACAATTAAAACAAATTAAAGGAAGCTTACCTCTATACCCACCGTTGGTTCCCTTGTTCAGTCTTTTAACGAAGTTGGCAACTTCTTCATCATCTTCCTAGACATCACTGCTGCTGCTATATTCTTTTTGTTCCTTCTTCTTTTGCTTTGATCTTTTGGATGCTTTGAAGGTTGCTTCTTTTACATCTAGATTTTCCTGTTCAGTTCTCATTGCATATGCTATGAAGATTCCATGCAGTTCGTCCATTCTTATTGAGTTTAGATCCAATCTTTCTTCTAGTGCTGATTTCTTAGGGTTGAATCTCATAGGAAGAGATCTTAGTACCTTTTGAACAATTACAGATTCTTCGATTTCTTCTCCCAATTCTATGATTTAATTCACTGTTTCATCGAATCGTAAGAAGTAGGCTGCAATATTCTCATATTGCTTCATTTTCAGTTGTTCAAACTGACCTTTGTAAGTTTGAAGCTTTGCTTCTTTGACTTTTGTATCTCCTTCATAAATATTTCGAAGCTTGTCCCAAATCTCTTTAGCGGATTTACAATGTGCAACTTTGGTGAATACCGTATCACTGAGATCATTCAAAAGTGCATTTGTAGCTTTGGAATTATTCTCACCGATTTTCATTGATTTGTCATTTATTGGTGGAACTGCTGGTGCTGTGTATCCATCTACAATTGATTGCCAAACTTGAAATCCTTGTGCTTGTATATATGTCTTCATCCTTATGCTCCAAAAAACATACTTATGTCCCTCAAACTATGGTATTCCATTTTTATACAAGTTGGTACTTTCCATGATCTACCTTTAAGTGGTTAAACTGATTTCTGAAGGAATCTTCTCTAATACCAATTGTTGGATTACTGAGAGGGGGGGTGAATCAGTAATAGCATAATTATAATCCTTTTTCTCCAAATAATCCAAGTGTTATATAAATGTAGAATTATTATCCAATAATGAGCAATAGGAAATGAACAATCACACACATACATAGTACACTAGTGTTTTTACGTGGAAACCCAAATCGGGAGAAAACCACAAAATGCTTTTTCTTTTATGTATTGAAGAATTACATTCATTGGAAGCACCAAATTCCTTTGTTTTCCAGGTGCAACTGGAAGGAGGCTCCAATCCCCTAGTTTCTTAGGCTACAACCTTAGGGAAGCTCCAACTCCCCAATTCTCTGGCTAAAACCATAAGGAGGCTACAATCCCATATGTTCTCTGGCTACAACTGGAAGGTGGCTACAACCACCAGTCCTTGCCCCGTCCAACCGCCCTGAAGTATAAGTAGAATGATGGAACCATTGTCAACCTGTCATTGTGAGTTATACTGATGTACAACTGTATCAACCTGTACCAGTGACGTGTATCCAATCTGTACAACTTCCCTGTAATCAAACTGTACCTGAACTAAATATGTATCTACAAAAATACAATAGATACACGACCTGTAGTGCTGCAGCCTGCGTATGTATGCACCCTATATGTTATGCAACTCATGTATGTACGTTACCAAACTATTATGCAGCCTACATATGCCTTCTGAAAACTAGGGTTTCCTTTTTTTTGAAAACTTCTGATCCTCTGTAACTTCTTTCACATAGATATTTAACCTGTCACTGTATCTAGACTGTAACTGTACCCTGTGCATGCATCCTCATATATAACCTTTACTCAAGGCAAGTATGTCTCTTTCTAGTCATGTGTCATATAGGTATGTGTAATTGTGAACAAGTATAATATCCCTCACATGATCTTAGTCATCAACCCCTTTTTGATATTTAGTCTCTCAATACATTAACTACTACACAAATACAAGCTCTCAACCATGTATGATAAAAACCCTTATCCATATGCCAAGAAATACAAGATGTGCCTCACAAGAAGTATCAATGATGAGTATACCAACACTGTATTTATGTAGATCTGACTTATGCAAAAGATCCCATGAAGCCACTAGTCTCTCTAGGGAGAATCCTCAAATCTCCATTGCCATTCCTCATGTATACATCAAAATCCAACTATTCATAGAAATAAGACATACCTTTTGAACCAATGGATGGATCTGATGTATCTAAGCACTTTAGACCTTCCTGGGAGCTTGATCTCATAATCTAGAACCTCTACATCTTCATCTCTTCAAGTTTCCATGGATTTACCAACATGTACGCACCCTAATACACTACCAACCCACGTATAACTCAGCATGTACGCACCTTGTACATAGACAGCTCGCGTATAACTTAGCATGTACGCACCTTGTACACAGACAGATTGCGTATAACTCAACATGTACGCACCTTGTACACAAACAACCCGCGTACACCTCAGAAAATATTGTTTTACTGTAATTACGAGAATTTCGCCGTCAACCCTTCGTGCTACCTCAAACATTCGCCACTTTATATGTATCCACAAGTATTTACAAGAAGCTTTACACAAGAAAATAGATATACAATATGTACATGTGTGTGTATAATGAGTGAGCTTTGCCTCTTATTTATATCTTCATGTAGCCCTACACTTTCCTTATTTTAGGGCTTCTTCGTTTAAAATAATTTCTTTTGCAAAGCACTTTGACCCTTGGGGGCTTCTATAAGACTTATGAGGGGTTCTTTAACTTCATATGGTCATAACTCTCTAACCGTGAGGAGTTATGTGACGTTCCACATACCGCCGGAAATGACATGACAAACACTATCCATCGAGGATAGTTTCATTGAAAAATTCACTGTCCTTCATCTCATTATTCCTCAAATAAGCATGGGTTCTCTCACTCCGCAAAGCGTCTTCCCGTGAAGGTTTTCACCATAAGGGGACCACTTTGGAGTTCATCCATTTTTACTTCTTATCAACCATGACAAGACAATAATGAGCCATCTTTACATCAAACAAACTTGGGTCCATTACCCAAACCTTGTGCTACAGGGATTTCTTCAAGGGTTGACATCAATGACAACCAACCTTAATCAACATTTGGTGCACCAACATGAAAACAAAGCACTATCAATTGTGTGTTTAGTATTCCGAACTGATAAATGTGCTACCATTACATGACATCGCACTACATGTCTTATGAAAATAAAAATATAGAAAGGTAGTGTACCACCTAGATAGGATACCATTGTGATAGTGTGGTAAATCATCTAGAGTGCACCACCATAACTTGGTGTAGTTACCATAGTGGTGTGGTGCATATGAGTGGATATGGTGCATTGCTCACAATGCTCCATTACATTCCTTACTACACCAAATGGTGCAATAAATTCATATGTGATTCATATTCAAATGATTAGTGCACTTAAAATGAAATGGAGCACTACTAATAGTGTAGCCTATACATGCACCGACCATCGATATGCAAAAATAACCAATTAGGACACTCCAACCACATTTAAAAAAAAGGAATTGAAAAAATAAATATAAAATTTTTACTAGTGAAACGATAAATTAAGGTATAACAATGAATTTGCTTGGTATTGTCACCACCATGGAGGCATGGTTGCCATGTAAACCAAAAAATTAGATTTGGGAGATTTTAAAAAATTCTATAAAAAAAAATTCCATTGTGGAAGAGGAGAACTAGTGAAATCCAACAACTTCATAGCATCGGACAATGAGGCACTCATAGGGGGATTAGAAGTGTGAGTGCTTGAATGTGTGTGAAGCACTAGAGGTTAGTCAAATTGAAAACTTGGTTTGGTATTTTTAAAAAAGTTGTATCATGGTGTGCTTATATCTTGATGCATCGGTGCACTTATACATATAGGGTGCATTGCTAAGAATTTTTTTAAATATTTAAACCTACATTGGCCTGTGTGTTAGTGATATCCATCGAGGTGTTTCTATGTTTAGTATGCACCACTAACTGTTTTTTGAAAATTGACCTTTTTACAATGGGTTTTTATTTAATTTTGAGATGTTTCACCTTGTATCAATATGCATTAGTGTGATGGTATGTTTATGGCACACTAGGGTGGTTGTATGTTTAATGTGCACTGCATAGTAATTAAAAAAATATATATTATGTATTCTAAATTGTGAACTAGGATTGGTATTGTTCTTTAATTTAACCCTAGAATGGTGTACCTTATAACACTTTACATCAATGTGGTTAAATCAATATGGCACATCAAAAAGAATTTAAAAAAAAAATGTTATCCCTAACACGTTGTGCATGGTACAATACAAATCAATGTATCTATAGGTTATGTATGAAATGTGATCTATTTTTTTAAAATTATTATTTTTTACAAAATTCAAGTTTTTTTTTTATTAACTCTAAAAAGGTGTGCCCCGTAACATGATGCATCGATGATATGTAAACTACCGTGGATATTCCACTGGAACAATTCGTCACAACAGATCTTATAATATGCTGAAATATTTATTATGCAAGTTTATTTCCTTAGATCTCATATTTGTTATCTCTAGCTTATTGCTCTATTTTATTATTATTATAGAAAATAACTAAAATATGAAAATAAAAGAGCAAGCAAATGAAAGAACACCATCCACACAAATAAACACAATATTTACCCTGTAAAACCCAATATGGGAGAAAACCCATCTCGAAGGTGAGGCCTATGCTCTACTTTCTTTGCTTCAGTTATCAAAATGCAAATACAAAGGAATGAACACTCACTATGGAGTTTCCTATGACACTATGGCCTGAAATGTTGCTACAAAATCTTCCTCCTCTATTATGCTCTCAGAATACCACTCCTGGATGGTTTTCGCAGCTATGGAACAAGTACAATACTAAAGAATGGAACCCCTTCTCTTTCTAGCAGCTTGATATTTAACATAGCCCAATAGTCATCTAGGTTAGGTTTTTGAGTTCCTCAACCCTCAATTAGTGATAAGGTTTGAAACTTCTATAATATTCTTGGAAGTCTACATGTGGGTAGCCCCATATGTTTGAGTAATGGGGGTTGACGTGGCATCCACTCATACCATAGAAGTTGTCCTTTCAACCCAATCTGCTTGTAATGTCCCTAATACGAACCCCATTTATAATTGTACATATAGGCTAGGGAGTTGTTGGCACCAAGTTGTGGTTTTGCACGCACTTGAGTAGTGCATGAGGTTTGTTTTTCAAATAAAGGGTGCACACATTCCATAGTTTTGTGCACACCTAAGTAAGTGCGCTAGGATGACCAAGTCATATATATTTATGTATGTATGTATGTGTAATTGAGGCCGGAGAGCCTGTGTGGTTATTGGGTTTGGTGATCCGAGATGCAAATAGGCTGGTGTGCATTTCCTTGAAAAATGTAATCACACCCAAGTTATTAATAATATCACATCGCTGGGAGAAGATAGAGAAGACGAAAAGAGATGGGCGGATAAACTCCATCGAAAAAGGGAAAAGGGGGGCTTAAGTCCAAGGGAATATTTTATTAACATTTCTGAAAAAGTGTAATTTATGGATAATTATTTATCCTAAGTTCCCAAGGGATGGGAATGAGACACCAAGTGGCCAAGGACAATTTTGAAGGTGAAAATTGTATATTTTAAGGCATGCAATATATATTGTTGGCCTTAGTGTACTTGGGGGAATCACTCATTCCTGGGGGGAAATAATCACTCATTCTACCATCTTTTAGATGAAATTTCCTCTGCGAGAGAATCTGTGTCTTGTTATAACTTACCATAATTGTATAACCCTGCGCTTGGGAATACTTGTATGCTATTAAATAATTAGGTTGTTAGGCCCATGTGTTGTTGGAGAAGCGGGTTTTCAGTCCCCTGTGTTGTTGGAGAAGTGAGTTGTCAGGCCCGTGAGCATTCTCTCTAGGTGAGAGATTTGATAGGAATTGTTCCCTGGTGTGTTGGGCATTAGTTGTTGTAATGTCCCCAAGGCCGAGCCCTATTGTAAATCTTGTTTATGAAATGAATTGTAAATATGTTTTATAGGCTAGTGAACTGAGTTTATATAAGCTAGTGAGCTTATGTGATTGTTAGGACAGAAGGCCTAAGTGTTGAAGGCTAAGAGCCTGATTTTGTACCTGTATTTATGCGGAACAGTAATAAAATATAAAAACCACCGCGTGCAGACCGACCACGATGAATGAGTGATGGGGGACTAAGCTTCCACAGAGTGGGCAAGGGATTAGGGGCTGGAAGGTGGGAAGAGGGGCTTAGTGTTGAGCCTAGGGGGATAAGACTAGGGACTTAAGTCCTTGGGGAATAATATTAAAATATTATTCCAAAATACATGTGAATATTATGTCTTATCCTAAGTTCTTTTTGGAAAGATAAGCAACTTCCAAATGGAAGGAATGCATGATGAAGGAATGCATGCAGTTTCATGGGTGAAAAGTGTCAACCCGGGCCCATGCAAATAAAACAGTTGAGATGAGCCATGGGGAGGGCTCTCCACCATTCGACCCTCGACAACCTGAGCATGAACCCGTTCGACCTCTGGAAGNNNAGCCTGTGATTTCCAGGATAGCCTGTGTTGATTTCAAGAAAAGCCGATGCATCCTCTGTCTGAGCAGATTGATCCTGTGTGTAGAATCTCTATCCCAAATCCATAACCATGAGACCATCCTATCATTGTGGAGCCCGTTGGAAAGCCTGTGTCTGGTTTCCCCATTGGCTGTTGTGGCCATGCAGTGTTGGACTACGTATGGCTTGTTGGCCAGTTTGTACAACACTCTCTCCAGGTGAGAGAGGTGATTGAAGCTGGAAGAACAGGTTGCTTGGCCTATGAGCGATTCTCTCCAGGTGAGAGAGTGTGCAGAGGAAGGAGAGAACTTCTAGAAGGAACCCTGTAGCTGCCACAAAGCTCGGAGACTTCCGGTCCGGTCTGTTGCTAAAACAAAAGGAAAGGGAGGTTAGTAGCCGAAGGACTATCTAGGTGACAGAGAAGGTATATACTCCTGGGGTGGAATAGGCATGTGGGGAAGGAAAGTCTGTGGGCGGTGAGTATGAGTGGTTCCTGGAAGAGAGTTCCTTCCTTGTGATTGTGTGTTTTTCCCCATAACCTCAGCCTAGCCTAGGATTCCTTGCCTTGGGATGGAGCTTAATCTCAACTTGGGGGTGACCTACTGCTGATCTTGATGAGAAGCGCGGTATAAGGATGGGAGGTTCATGGAAGGCCTGCACCTGGTTGGTGGAATTACCACTGTTTCAAAGATAAGTACCAGATGATGTTTTAATTACGTTTCTGCATGTTTGTGTATTTATATTTATCATGTATTCTGCTATGCATACGAATTAAAGTTAATGCCATTGATTATTTATAATAGCAGTAAATATTATGTTTACTCTGAGTTTAAATGTGTTTCATTTTCTTAAATGCATGTCATATATATATAATTAAGTATGAGATTATTATTCCGCGAAGTAGCACCTGCCCGACAGTGAAAGGGGCGTTACAGTATCAGAGTGTTACAGCTTACAAGTATTGAAAGAGGTGTTACAGTTTGGTATCAGAGCCAAGGTTTCGATGCTGAGCCTAGATGGGCCAGATAAGGGTCTTTGGACCGAGACCCCGAAACCAGAAGTCCCAAAATTTGCAGAGCCAAACAGAACTCAGAAAACTTAATGGAATCAAAACATTTTTTTTCTTGTTCATGTTGGTTTATGAGTGTTGTAAGTTTCTTGAAGGTTTAAGGGCATGAAAAACTTCAGTTGATTTCACATTGTGTGTGCAGAGTTCAACAAGTGTCAGGTCAACCATGAATCTACGCTGAGTATAGAAATGGAAGAGGTGCAGATTACCTCCATTTAAGAGAGCGAAAGAGAAGGAAGGGATGTCAACCTGGGAGTTGAAGGATCGAAGTCCAATGGGCACAGAAGAGAATTGGATAAGGAAGGACGTATGATGAAACTCATCGAAAGATTGCAGAAAGATGCCTAGGATTACCGAGCGAATAGCTAAAAATTCATGAGGGCCAGGGATCAACAGGGAGAATTCAACTTAAAAGTGTTGAAGAACCTGGAAAGAATAGAAAGGAAGTTGGAGAAGAGGAGTGGCTCAAGCAAGACAGAGAGTCGCAGGACCCCTGAGAGAAGGAGAAGATCGAGGAGTGGTAGAAGACATCATCATCACTCCCCAAAACATTCCAGCAGGGAAGCACACAGTAGTTCAAGCCCATCCCCTACCCGAAAACACCGAAGATCTGGAAGGGATGAATTGAAAGGAGAGATGAACAAGATCAAGCCTCCAACATTTGATGGAGAACATAAGAAGGAGGAAGATGCTGAAACATGGTTTCTAGGCATGAGGAAATATTTCCAACTGCAGAATTATTTCCCTCATGCAGAAGGAATAATTGCGATGTATCAATTGAAAGGAAAAGCATCCATGTGGTGGGATCAGTTTGTGCAGGTGCAACACATTAGTGAGAAAGATATCACTTGGAAGGAGTTCAAGAGGTATTTCTAGAAGAAATACCCGACCAAAAGGTACTATGACAGAAAGATGAAGGAGTTCTTCGAACTCAAGTTGGGCAGCATGACCATCGATGAATACGAACAAAGGTTTTTGGAACTACTAAAGTATGTTCCATTCATCAAAGATGAGGCTGTCAAGATTCAGAGGTATCTGAGTGGACTGTCGCCTGCCATTGGTGACAAGATTCAGTATGATGATCCTAAGACTATGAAAGAAACAATAAGAAGGGAAAGATGCTTATATGAACAACAAAGAGAAAGGCCTACTTTTCGGAAGGCTTGGGATGACCAGAGGAAGTTTAAGAAGGAACAGAGGCAGAAGGGAAACAAACTTCCCTTTTTCAAAAACAATCCTCAGGGATAGCCATCTTTCAGAGAGCCCAGGAAGGCTAAAGTGGGTGAGCAAATGCCTAGACTGCCACCTATGGAGTGTTGGGGTTGTAAAGGGAACCATAGGTACAGGGACTACCCCCATAAAAAAGATAAAGGGAGAACCGTCCACAATGTTCAGCAAGATGAAACAATGGATGATATGGGCAGCAGGATGCCAAGGATCTACGCAGCCCTAGACAACAAGCAAGCATAATTTCAATCGCACATGATTGAAGTAGAAGGTATAAAAAACAACCGACCATTTATTATTTTAATTGATTTCGGGGCTAGACATAGTTATGTAGATCCTAGGGTGGTGGAAAGTTTGCATTTATCAAGAAGAAAACATGAAAGGTCTTGGTTAGTGCACTTGGCTACAGGAACCAAGAGGAAGGTCACTGAATCGGTTAAATCCCGTTCGATAGAGATGAATGGATTGACCACAAAGGCTGAATTGAATGTTCTACCTTTAGGCTTGTTATCCCCGATATCTAGGGATAACTAGGAGATCATGTCTCGAGGACCACATGGTCCTAGACATGGAGTACCGAGAGCGGGATTGACTTGAGCATGGCCCTGGAGGGCCCATATTTCTTCTTTCTTCACTAGACTTGTCCTGTCAGCAGTAACAGTTTCCATCACCACCTGCCTGGGCTTGCATCTGAAAGGACTCTTGCTCCATGAGGTAATTGGTCCGAGGTATCATGGTATGTGTCATATTTGATTGTTATGGCCTTCTTATATATGCATTAGGTTCCTTTCATTTCTGATGATTGCTTGGATCTTACACTAATCCACTTGACCATTGTTGGGGTGATTGATTGGGTGACTTAACAAGCTGATATTCATGGGTTTTGGTTAGCCACCAAGGGGGATTCGTAGAGCCATCGTCCGCTCCCACCATCTTCTCATATTTACATCTTATACCCCGCTCATCCATCCCATTCCCCTAGTCTGGCCATTAGGATGACCTTTGAGGGATACATCTTGTCTTGTGGGAAGAAGGGGCTAAAGGCCTAGGGGGTAAAAGCAGTTGGTAAAAGATAAAATCCATAGGAAATAAAACCTAGAGATGCTTCACCCAGGGGATCCCCGAGAAGGCAACAAAACGCCTCTCAATAAGAAACTAAGGAACCCTAAGAAAAATGATAAAAAACAAGACCTAACCAAGAGAATGGGAGGTCTCATCACGAGCCGACCCATTATGTTCATAGGTATTTAGCAGTATGACATTGCCACTATCTAGTCACCAAGCCAGGGCAATGACCTTTGGTTGCATGGCCAAGGGAAAGGGGGTCTCATCACGAGCCAGCCTTATCATTTCTACGAAGATACCAGTGGGTAACGCTGTCAGCTCTAGCCACCAAGCCAAGGCAATGTCCTCTAGTTGGACCTTGAAATAAAAAGAAAGAAAAGCAATAAAATAAAAAATGAAGGCAATAAAGGGCTTGGAAAAAATGCATCCATGACGGGTACAACTCGCCTCCTACAAAGACACCCACAGACAACACCTGCCCTTGGTCTTACTATGACTGGACATCTCTAAAAACCATATCACCTCATAAAACATGGCTTGAATGATCTTCTGAGGAAACTTTCCATCTCTTGTGGGTATTAGCCCAATAAGTTGTTCTGTCGGTTTCCTTAGCTTTGTATAGTAGATATGTGTAATATCTTTGAGCTCTTAGATGATATATTAGGGATCTCATGCATATATTTGATAACTTTAATGATGAAATATGATTTACATTGCTATGATCTCTAGGACTGATGAGCCCATGGAGGGCGTAGTTTTTGATGTGCAAGACCATACCCGACGGACAGGTACCAGAGGACCGGTACACATGGGGAGATGATTAGCTCGGACCTCCATGGGGCTGAAGAGCCCGTCAGATGGTTACTGGGATGGCAGAAGCAGGACAACGTCATGATGAGCCCTTGCATGAAGAAGACAGAAGGATGCCCTCACCAGGACACTGTGGCAGATATTTGACCTAGGGGGGATCAACCCCTGCAGATGGGATGATGGCATTGATGGACAGGACGCCACCCAGGGTAGTCTGGATGATTTTTGGAGCATGTGGCATCGTGCTGGGACTATTTGGCACATGTGGCATGTTGTAGGAGCCCCAGAGGGGCCAACGTTTTGCCTTATGGATGCTGATGATGCCCTGAAAGGGCCAACGTCTCCCTTAGAGGGGCATGACGTCTCTCTTTTCAGCTAATAGTTTGACATTTTAGCATTTAATGAGACAAATAATGTAATAATGTTAAGTCAGCCTTGTCGGCTGTTTTTAATGACCTATTTTGTAAATTAAGGTCATTTGGATGATATATATTGAGGACGTTGAGCCTCATTTTGGATAA
>ML790724.1:126148-143533 GCA_009831015.1 Picea engelmannii
TATGTGTCTTGTCTCGCAAACAGGTGCCCTTATCAGTGGAATACCTTCTTTTGACTATCTCTCTTGGCAGTAATCTGTGAAAGGAAACCCTTATCTTGATCCTTAAACCTTAAGACCTTTCAGAACCCCAGATTACTAGGGACTTCTCCCTTGGGATTAGCCACCCTGAATACAAAGAGCTCCCCATCGAGGTGACATTGGGTGGGGAAGCTCCTGTTACGCCAGTTTGAGTCTTACGTCCAAGCTACTAAGC
This sequence comes from Picea engelmannii, assembly GCA_009831015.1. Taxonomy (NCBI): domain Eukaryota; kingdom Viridiplantae; phylum Streptophyta; class Pinopsida; order Pinales; family Pinaceae; genus Picea; species Picea engelmannii. The sequence goes on from ML790724.1 coordinate 126,402, forward strand.
CTATCCTACAAACTGAGCGATAACAAGGCTCTTATGACTGCTTAATTGGGATGGATTGGTTGGACCAACACCATGCCCCCCTGGACTATCATAACAAGAGGTTTACATGCCTGGATGATGAGGGAAATCGGAAAACAGTCCAAGGAATTCCCAGAGCTATGGCTGTTAAAGAAATCTCAACCATCTTGCTGAAGAAGTGTTATAAGAAATGCTGTCAATTATTTGCAACCCGTGTGGAGGAAGCATCCAGAGATGAAGTCTCAAGAATTGGAGACCACGAGGTACTCACATAGTTCAAGGACATATTTTAGGAGGTACTTGGATTACCTTTGAAGAGAGACATTGATTTTTCTATAAATTTGATGCCTGGAGCTACCCCAGTGTCGAAAGCTCCTTACAGAATGAGTATGACAGAGCTGAAAGAGTTGCAATTGCAGCTTGAAGCGCTTCTGAAGAAGGGGTATATTCACTCCAGTATGTCACCTTGGGGTGCCTCGGTCCTATTCGTGAAGAAGAAGGATGGGACGTTGAGGCTGTGCATTGATTTCTGACAGTTGAACAAGGTAACTGTCAAGAACAAGTATCCTCTGCCAAGGATCGATGATCTTTTCGATCAGCTGAAGGGTGTGAAAATATTTTCGAAGATAGATCTCAAATCAGGATATCACCAGGTAAGAATAAAGGATGAGGATATCAGCAAGACCGCCTTTATAACAAGGTACGGTCTTACGAGTTCACAGTGGTGCTGTTTGGACTGTCAAACGCACCTGTTGTTTTTATGTGCTTGATGAATGGTGTATTCAGGAACTATTTAGAAAAGTTTGTCATATTCTTCCTGGATGACATTTTGGTGTATTCCAAGTCAGTGGAAGAGCATGAACAACACCTGAGGATGGTGCTGCAAGTGTTGAGAGAACACCAACTGCATGCCAAGTTGAGAAAATGCTCATTTAATCAAAGATAGATCCATTACTTGGGACATATTATTTCAGAAGAAGGAATCGTTGTGGATCCTGAGAAGGTTGAGGCCATCTGAGAATGGTCAGCGCCAGGGAATGTGACAGAAGTTAGATCCTTTATGGGTCTAGCGGGCTATTATAGAAGGTTTATCATAGGGTTCTCAAAGATAGCTCACCCTATCACTTCCTTGCAAAGGAAGGAGAAATTTTTTCAGTGGACTGAATAGTGTGAAGAGAGTTTCTAGCGATTGAAGCAGTTGTTAACCAGTGCTCCAATCCTGAGAATTGCAAATCCAAATATGGATTTTGTGGTGAGCACATATGCATGTAAGGAAGGGTTGGGAGGAATTCTCAGCCAAGATGGATTTGTAATCTTTTATGAGTCCAGGAAATTGAAAGAGCATGAAAAGAATTATGCCACTCACGATTTGGAGCTGGCAACAATTGTCCACGCTCTAAGGAAATGGAGACATTACCTCATGGGAAGGAGATTCAAATTGAGAACATACCACAATGGTTTGAAATATTTGGTTGATCAACCAAACTTAAATTCTAGACAAAGCAAGTGGTTGGAGTTTTTGTGTGAGTACGACTTTGATATCAAGCATATCAAAGGGAAGGAAAACAAGGTGGCTGATGCACTCAGCATAAAGGTGCACAACTTATATGCTTCAGCCATTAGCATGTATAGGATTGATATTAAGGATAGAATTTTGGAAGCTGCAAGTGTCGATTTGTAGTACAAAGACTTGGTAGCAAAGCTACAACAACGTGAGAGACCACAGAAAGAGGAAAGTTACACCTTGAAAGAAGATGGATTACTTTTGTATAAAGATAGAGTGTATATACCCGATGTCCAGGAATTGAAACTTGCGATTCTAAAATAAATGCATAACGTGACTTATGCTAGACACCCTGGATATCGGAAGACTATGGAAACAGTCAAAAGCCATTATTTTTGTCCCAGTATGAAGAGAGAGTTCACTGAATACATAGCCAGATGTATCGAGTGCCAGAAAGTTAAGGCTGAGCATAGGCACCCAGCAGGGTTGCTGCAACCTTTTCCCATTCCTGAGTGGAAGTGGGAAGTGGTGACCATGGATTTTATTATAGGATTTCCCAGAACAAGCAAGCAACATGATTTGATCATGGTTGTGGTGGACAAGCTTACAAAAGATGCCCATTTTATTCCACTGAAAACCACTCACAAGGCAACAAATGTTGCTGATATCTTCTTAAAAGAAGTGGCACACTTGCACGAAATTCCTAAAATGATTGTGTCTAATAGGTACCCGAAATTCACCTCGAATTTCTGGAAAGGAGTGTTCAAAGGATTTGGAACAAATCTAAATTTTAGTACAACGTATCATCCCGAGTCTGATGGGCAGACAAAGAGGGTGAATAGAGTAATAGAGGACATGCTGAGAATGTACGTGATGGACAAACCATCAAGATCGGAAGACTACATGAATTTGGTAGAATTCGCCTACAATAATGGGTATCATGCATCGTTGAAGATAAGCCCATTTGAAGCACTTTATGGAAGAAAGTGCAACACTCCAGTGAGCTGGGATAATCCAGCTGACAGAGCAGTAGTTGGGCCAGAGTTGCTCAAAGAGATGGAAGACCAAATGATAAGAATTAAACATAATTTAAAATCTGCCCAGGACAGGCAGAAAAGTTATGCTGATAAGAACAGAACCCACAGAGAATTCAAAGTGGGTGATCATGTTTTCCTGGAAGTGAAAACCAACAGGAGCTCCCTGAAGTTGGGAAGTTGCACCAAGTTGGCAACAAGATACTGTGGGCCATTTGAAATCCTGGAAAGGATTGGGCCAGTTGCATACATGCTTGCATTACTTGCATCTATGACCATACATAATATGTTTCATGTTTCACTGCTTAAGAAATATATACCTGATGCTAATCATGTTATCGATTGGAATGTGATTCAGGTGGAAACAGAAGGTGTCCTGCAAGTGCATCCTATGCACATATTGGATAGGAAAAGAAAACAACTCCGGAATCGAGCCATAGAGCTTGTAAAGGTCTAGTGGACTTGGTACGGTCCTGAGGACACAACATGGGAGCATGAAGATGTTATGTGGGCAGAGTACCCGCATCTTTTTGAAAATTTTGAAAATCTTGCAGATGTAGTGTAAAGTTGCACTAAGGACAGTGCATAAATAAGGGGAGGGGGATTGTAATGTCCCCAAGGCCGATCCCTATTGTAAATCTTGTTTATGAAATGAATTGTAAATATGGTTTATAGGATGGTGAGCTGAGTTTATATAAGCTAGTGAGCTTATGTGATTGTTAGGCCAGAAGGCCTAAGTGTTGAAGGCCAAGAGCCCGATTTTGTACCTGTATTTATGTGGAACAATAATAAAATATAAACACCACCGTGTGCAGACCGACCACGATGAATGAGTGATGGGGGACTAAGCTTCCACAGAGTGGGCAAGGGATTATGGGCTGGAAGGTGGGAAGAGGGGCTAAGTGTTGATCCTAGGGGGCTAAGCCTAGGGACTTAAGTCCTTGGGGAATAATATTAAAATATTATTCCAAAAGACATGTGAATATTATGTCTTATCCTAAGTTCTTTTTGGAAAGACAAGCAACTTCCAAATGGAAGGAACACATGCTGAAGGAATGCATGAAGTTTCATGGGTGACAAGTGTCAACCCGAGCCTATGCAGATAAAATAGCTGAGATGAGCCATGGGGAGGGCTCTCCACCATTCGACCCTCGACAGCCTGAGCGTGAACCCGTCCAATCTCTGGAAGAGACCTCGTGCAATTATGAAACCGAGGGGGGGGGGAATAGCCTATGATTTCAGGGATCACCTGTGTTGATTTCGAGAAAAGCCGATGCATCCTCTGTCTGAGCAGATTGAGCCTGTGTGTAGAATCTCTGTCCCAAAGCCATAACCGTGAGACCATTCTATCATTGTGGAGCCTGTTGGAAAGCCCGTGTCTGTTTTCCCCGTTGGCTGGTGTGTCCACGGAGTGATGGACTGCGTGTGGCTTGTTGGCCAGTTTGTACAACACTCTCTCCAGGTGAGAGAGGTGATTGAAGTTGGAAGAAGAGGTTGCATGGCCAGTGAGTGATTCTCTCTAGGCGAGAGAGTGCACAGAGGAAGGAGAGAACTCCTGGAAGGAACCTTGTAGCTTCCACAGAGCTCGGAGACTTCCGGTCTGGTCTATTGCTGAAACCCAAGGCAAGGGAGGTTATTAGCCGAAGGACTGTCTAGGTGACAGAGAAGGTGTATACTACTGGGGTGGAATAGGCATGGGGAAGGAGAGTCTGTGGGCGGTGAGTATGAGTGGTTCATGGGAGAGAGTTCCTTCCTTGTGATTGCGTGTTTTTCGCTGTAACCTCAGCCTAGCCTAGGATTCCTTGCCTTGGGATGGAGCCTAATCTCAGCTCGGGGGTGACCTACTGCTGAGATTGATGAGCAATGTGGTCTAATTCTAGGAGGTTCGTGGAAGGCCTGCACCTAGTTGGTGGAATTACCACCATTTCAAAGATAAGTACCAGATGATGTTTTAATTATGTTTATGCATGTCTGTGTATTTATATTTATCATGTATTCTACTGTGCATATGAATTAATGTTAATTCCATTGATTATTTATAATAACATTAAATATTATGTTTACTCTGAGTTTAAATGTGTTTCATTTGCTTAAATGCCTGTCATATATATATATATATATATATATATATATATATATATATATATATATATATATATATATATATATATAATTAAGTATGAGATTGTTATTCCACGAAGTAGCACCTGCCCGACAGTGAAAGGGGCATTACAGTTTGGTATCAGAGCGTTACAACTTACAAGTAATGAAAGAGGTGTTACAATTTGGTATCAGAGCAAGGGTTTTGACACTGAGCCTAGATGGGCCAAATAAGGGTCTTTGGACCAAGAGTTTGAGGAGGAATTGTGTTTGGAGGACCAATTTCGGACCTTTGAGTGCTCCTGAGTGCAAAGGAGATTACTTGACCGTGTTTACAAAGCTCAAGAGGTGTATTGGTGTTATGAAAACCGCAACCAATGTGGTATCTGGCCACAGGGAGAGAGGACACCAGAAGTGTCGGAGCCGTAGGATCTATTCAAGGGAAAGGAGAACCCTCATGACCGTCAGATCTGGGAAACGTGCGCAGGGTTTAAAAACCCTTTGGAGTTGCACAGGAACGTGGAAATCACAATACACGAAACCCCAAATTCGTCGGGACCATCCATCGTGGGGAACACGTGGCTGTTAGACGACGTTTCGACACCCGAGAAACCAAAAGGGAAGAACGTTATTTTCGCAAGTCGCGAAATAGCGAAATCTGAAATTTTGAAACGATCTACACTGTAGATCGAAAGATAGGAACTTGACCGTTGGATCAAGTGGAGGGGTAGACAGTAATTTTGGGATTTTGGCAAATGGAAGTTTGAGAGGTGTGGATGCATGAACTCCCGATGCCCGAAACCTAGAAACGCCGAAAGGATTTGTGCCGTAGATTTGAGAAAAGTCTAATAGTTGGATTTCACTTGGAATTGACGTGGACACATGGGTGTGTACCACGTGCCAGTAGGAAAAAAGAAAAGTGAGCATGGTGGGACCTGATGATGTCACCATAGATAACTTGGACCCTCCTGAGGGTGCCACTCACCATTGTAGATGTGGAGACAGTTGTGCTATATGGGCCTGGAGGGTAAAGTAAATCGGGATTTCGGGATTCGCAAAGGAGGAGCACGAGGGCTCAACACTCCAACTCACGAAGTCTCAAGTTGCGAGAGGTGCTAGCACTTATACCTAGCTTATAGTTATATGTAGCAGGTGCTAGCAAGAAGAGAGCCATACCCGTATGACATCTCGGGTATCAGCGTTTGGAGGAATAAGAGTCAAGGGTCTTCGACTCGCGAACTCGCGAGATTGCGATGTTGGGAAAGGTGCCTTTGGTTACGAGGTAGGGAGAAAGAGGGAGCTATCACCCGAAAGCGAGTATGAGAGTCTCGTGGACCGAGACCCCGAAACTAGAAGTCCCAAAATTTGCAGAGCCAAACAAAACTCAAAAAACTTAATGGAATCGAAACATTTTTTTTCTTGTTCATGTTGGTTTATGAGTGTTGTAAGTTTCTTGAAGGTTTAAGGGCCTGACAAACTTCAGTTGATTGCACATTGTGTGTGCAGAGTTCAACGAGTGTCAGGTCAACCGTGAATCTACGCTGAGTATAGAAATGGAAGAGGTGTGGATTGCCTCCATTTCAAAGAGCGAAAGAGAAGGAAGGGATGTCAACCTGTGAGTTGAAGGATCAAACTCCAATGGGCATGGAAGAGAATTGGATAAGGAAGGATGTATGATGAAACTCATTGAAAGATTGCACAAAGATTCCCAGGCTCGTCGAGCTGATAGCCGAAAGTTCATGAGGGTCAGGGATCAACAGGGAGAATTCAACTTAAAAGTGTTAAAGTACCTGGTAATAATAGAAAGGAAGTTGGATAAGCGAAGTGGCTCAAACAAGACAAAGAGTCGCAGGAACCTTGAGAAAAGGAGAAGATTGAGGAGTGGTAGCAGACATCATCGTCGCTCCCCAAAACATTCCAGCAGGGAAGCACGTAGTAGTTCAATCCCATCCCCTACCCAAAAACACCGAAGATCTGGAAGGGATGAATTGAAAGGAGAGATGAACAAGATCAAGCCTCCAACGTTCGATGAAGAACATAAGAAGGAGGAAGATGCCAAAACATGGTTGCTAGGCATGAGGAAATATTTCCAACTGCAGAATTATTCCCCTCATGCAGAAGGAAGAATTGCAATGTATCAATTGAAAGGAAAAGCATCCATGTGGTGGGATCAGTTTGTGTAGGTGCAACACATTAGTGAGAAAGATATCACTTGGAAGGAGTTCAAGAGGTATTTTGAGAAGAAATACTTGACCAAAAGGTACTATGACAGAAAGATGAAGGAGTTCTTCAAACTCAAGTTGGGCAACATGACCATCGATGAATATGAACAGAGGTTTTTGGAACTACTGAAGTATGTTCCATTCATCAAAGATGAGGCCGTCAAGATTCATAGGTATCTGAGTGGATTGCCACCTACCATTGGTGACAAGATTCAATATGATGATCCTAATACTATGGAAGAAACAATAAGAAGGGCAAGATGCTTATATGAACAACAAAGAGAAAGGCCTACTTTTCGGAAGGATTGGGATGACCAGAGGAAGTTTAAGAAGGAATAGAGGCAGAAGGGAAACAAACCTCCCTTTTTTAGAAATAGTCCTCAGGGATATCCATCTTTCAGAGAGCCCAGGAAGGCTGAAGTGGGTGAGCAAATGCCCGGACCACCACCTATGGAGTGTTGGGGCTGTAAAGGGAACCATAGGTACAGGGACTTCCCCCACAGAAAAGATAAAGGGAGAACCTTCCACAATGTTCAGCAAGCTGAAACAATGGAGGATATGGGTAGCAGGATGCCAAGGATCTACGCAGCCCTAGACAACAAACAAGAAAAATTTCAATCGCACATTATTGAAGTAGAAGGTATGATCAACAACCGACCATTTATTATTTTAATTGATTCTGGGGCTAGCCATAATTATGTAGATCCTAGGGTGGTGGAAAGTTTGCATTGATCAAGAAGCAAACATGAACGGTCTTGGTTAGTGAAGTTGGATACATGAACCAAGAGGAAGGTCACTGAATTGGTTAAATCCTGTTCGATAGACATGAATGTATTGAGCACGAAGGCTGAATTGAATGTTCTACCTTTAGGCTCTTATGACTGCTTAATTGGGATGGACTGGTTGGAATAGCACCATGCCCTCCTGGACTGTCATAACAAGAGGTTTACATTGCTGGATCAGGAGGGAAATTGGAAAACAGTCCAAGGAATTCCCAGAGCTGTGGCTGTTAGAGAAATCTCAGCCATGCAGCTGAAGAAGTGTTATAAGAAAGGCTGTCAATTATTTGCAGCCCGTGTGGAGGAAGCATCCAGAGATGAAGTCTCAATAATTGGAGACCATGAGGTACTCACAGAGTTCAAGGACGTATTTCAGGAGGTACCTGGACTACCTCCGAAGAGAGACATCAATTTTTCTATAAATTTGATGCTTGGAGCAGCCCCAGTGTCGAAAGCTCCTTATAGAATGAGTATGCCAGAGATGAAAGAGTTGCAGTTGCAACTTGAAGAGCTTTTGAAGAAGGGGTATATTTTCCCCAGCATGTCACCTTGGGGTGCCCCGGTCCTATTCGTGAAGAAGAAGGATGGGACATTGAGGCTGTGCATTGATTTCCGGTAGTTGAACAAGGTAACTGTCAAGAACAAGTATCCTCTGCCAAGGATCGATGATATTTTCGATCAACTGAAGGGTGTGGAAATATTTTCGAAGATAGATCTCAGATCAGGATATCACCAGGTAAGAATAAAGGATGAGGATATCAACAAGACTGCCTTTAGAACAAGGTATAGTCATTACAAGTTCACAGTGGTGCCGTTTGGACTGTCAAACACACCTGCTGTTTTTATGTGCTTGATGAATGGTGTATTCAGGAACTATTTAGACAAGTTTGTCATAGTCTTCCTGGATGACATTTTCATGTATTCCAAGTCAGAGGAAGAGCATGAACAACACCTGAGGATGGTGCTGCAAGTGTTGAGAGAACACCAGTTGTATGCCAAGTTGAGAAAATGCTCATTTAATCAAATACAAATCCATTACTCGAGACATATTATTTCAGAAGAAGGGATTGTTGTGGATCCTGAGAAGGTTGAGGCCATCCGAGAATGGTCAGTGCCAAGGAATGTGACAGAAGTTAGATCCTTTATGGGTCTGGCAGGATATTATAAAAGTTTTATTGCAGGGTTCTCAGAGATAGCTCACCCTATCACTTCCTTGCAAAGGAAGGAGAAAAAGTTTCAGTGGAATGAAGAGTGTGAAGAGAGTTTCCAGTGAGTGAACCAACTGTTAACCAGCACTCCAATCCTGAAAATTGCAAATCCAAATATGGATTTAATGGTGTGCACAAATGTGTGTAAGGAAGGGTTTGGAGGAGTTCTCAGCCAAGATGGATTTGTAATCTGTTATGAGTCCAGGAAATTGAAACTTGCGATTCTAAAAGAAATGCATAACGTGACTTATGCTGGACACCCTGGATATCAGAAGACTGTGGCAGCAGTCAAAAGCCATTATTTTTGGTCGGGTATGAAGAGAGAGATTGTTGAATACATCGCCAGATGTATGGAGTGATAGAAAGTTAAGGCTGAGCATAAGCACCCAATAGGGTTGCTGCAACCTTTGTCCATTCCTGAGTGGAAGTGGGAAGTGGTGACCATGGATTTTTTTACAGGATTGCCCAGAACAAGCAAGAAACATGATTTGATCATGGTTGTGGTGGACAAGATTACAAAATCTGCCCATTTTATTCCACTGAAAACCACTCACAAGGCAACAGATGTTGCTAATATCTTCTTAAAAGAAGTGGCATGCTTGCACGAAATTCCTAAAACGATTGTGTCTGATAGGGACCTGAAATTCACCTCGAATTTTTGGAAAGGACTGTTCAAAGGATTCAAAACGAATCTGAATTTTAGTACAACATATCATCCCGAGTCTGATGGACAGATAGAGAGGGTGAAAAAAGTAATAGAGGACATGCTGAGAATGTATGTGATGGCAAACCATCAAGATGGGAAGACTACCTGCATTTGGTAGAATTCGCCTACAATAATGGGTATCATGCATCGTTGAAGATGAGCCCATTTTAAGCACTTTATGGAAGAAAGTGGAACACTCCAGTGAGCTGGGATAATCCAGCTGACAGAGAAGTAGTTGGGCCAGAGTTGCTTAAAGAGATGGAAGACCAAATGATAAGAATTAAAAAAAATTTAAAAGCTGCCCAGGACAGGCATAAAAGTTATGTTGATAAGAACATAACCCACAGAGAATTTAAAGTGGGTGATCATTTTTTTTTGAAAGTGAAAACCAGTAGGAGCTCCTTGAAGTTGGAAAGTTGCGCCAAGTTGGAAACAAGATACCGTGGGCCGTTTGAAATCCCGGAAAGGATTGGGCCAGTTGCATACATGCTTGCATTGCCTGCGTCTATGACCGTACATAATGTGTTTCATGTTTCACTGCTTAAGAAATATATACTTGATGCTAATCATGTTATCGATTGGAATGTGATTCAGGTGGAAACATAAGGTGTCCTGCAAGTGCATCATGTGCGCATATTATACAGGAAAAGAAAATAGCTCCGGAATCGATCCATAGAGCTTGTAAAGGTCCAGTGGACCTGGTACGGTCCTGAGGACGCAACATGGGAGCATGAAGATGTTATGCGGGTAGAGTACCCGCATCTTTTTGAAAATTTTGGAAATCTTGCAGATGCATTGTAAAGTTGCACCGAGGACAGTGCAAAAATAAGGGGAGGGGGATTGTAATGTCCCCAAGGTCGAGCCCTATTGTAAATCTTGTTTATGAAATGAATTGTAAATATGTTTTATAGGATGGTGAGATGAGTTTATATAAGCTAGTGAGCTTATGTTATTGTTAGGCCAAAAGGCCTAAGTGTTGAAGGCCAAGAGCCCGATTTTGTACCTGTATTTATGCAGAACAGTAATAAAATATAAACACCGCCGCATGCAGACTGACCACGATGAATGAGTGATGGGGGACTAAGCTTCCATAGAGTGGGCAAGAGATTAGGGGCTGGAAGGTGGGAAGAGGGGCTAAGTGTTGAGCCTAGGGGCTTAAGTCCTTGGGGAATAATATTAAAATATTATTCCAAAAGACATGTGAATATTATGTCTTATCCTAAGTTCTTCTTGGAAAGACAAGCAACTTCCAAATGGAAGGAATGCATGCTGAAGGAATGCATGCAGTTTCATGGGTGAAAAGTGTCAACCCGAGCCCATGCAAATAAAACAACTGAGATGAGTTGTGGGGAGGGCTCTCCACCATTCGACCCTCGACAGCCTGAGTGTGAACCCGTCCGACCTCTAGAAGAGACCTCGTGTAATTCTAAAACTGGGGGGGGGGAATAGCCTGTGTTGATTTCGAGAAAAGTCGATGCATCCTTTGTTTGAGAAGATTGAGCCTGTGTGTAGAATCTCTGTCCCAAATCCATAACCATGAGACCATCCTATCATTGTGGAGCATGTTGGAAATCCCGTGTCTGTTTTCCCCATTGGCTGTTGTGGCCATGTAGTACTGGACTGCGTGTGACTTGTTGGCTAGTTTTTACAACACTCTCTCCGGGTGAGAGAGGTGATTGAAGTTGGAAGAACAGGTTGCTTGGCCTGTGAGCGATTCTCTCTAGGCGAGAGAGTGCGCAGAGGAAGGAGAGAACTTCTGGTAGGAATCCTGTAGCTACCACAGAGCTCGGAGATTTTTGGTCCAGTCTGTTGCTGAAACCCAAGGCAAGGGAGGTTAGCAGCCGAAGGAATGTCTAGGTGATAGAGAAGGTGTATACTCCTGGGGTGGAATAGGCATGTGGGGAAGGATAGTCTACGGGCGGTGAGTATGAGTGGTTCCTGGGAGAGAGTTCCTTCCTTGTGATTGTGTGTTTTTCCTTGTAAACTCAGCCTAGCCTAGGATTCCTTGCCTTAGGATGGAGCTTCGCCTCAACTCAGGGGTAACCTACTGCTGAGCTTGATGAGCAGCGCAGTCTAAGGCTGGGAGGTTCATGGAAGGCCTGCACCTGGTTGGTGGAATTACCACCGTTTCAAGGATAAGTACCAGATGATGTTTTAATTACGTTTCTGCATGTCTATGTATTTATATTTATCATGTATTCTGCTGTGCATGCAAATTAATGTTAATGCCATTGATTATTTATAATAGCAGTAAATATTATGTTTACTTTGAGTTTAAATGTGTTTCATTTGCTTAAATGCATGTCATATATATATAATTAAGTATGAGATTGTTATTCCGCGAAGTAGCGCATGCCCAACAGTGAAAGGGGCATTACAGTTTGGTATTAGAGCATTACAACTTACAAGTAATGAAAGATGTGTTATAGTTGCAGTGCTCTGAGACTTCCTATGAGGCATGTTGTTGAAGCCCTCGAAGGGAAGTGGGGCAACAGAAGGACTGTTGAGCAGAGAAGGGGCATATTTCCTGGGGTGGGACATGCATGTGGGGAATGAGAAACTATAGACTAGTTGCAATAGTGGATGCTTTTGAATGAGAAATTCCATTGTTTATGAGATCTTAGTCTGGCATTAGGAATTATTTTTACCCAGATGGAGTTTAAGCCCCAGCTCGGGGGTGACCAGTTGTTGAAATTTCATGAGCAACAAAGTATAAGGCTGGGAGGAACGTCTGAGTTATGCGCTTAGTTGGTGACTTTTCATAGAAAGATAAGTGTCCTTTATGTGATTGTCCAATTTACTGTGTGCTATTTACTTATGTCTATTATGGTTGATTTCTTGTATGATGTTGCATATAAGTAATTGTTATTTGTTCTGTAGCATGTTGTTTATACATGTAAGCATGATGCTATTATTTAGTATTTATAGTCTCTCATGTCAAGTACAATAGGTATTAGTTATTCCATTATGTTATCTTGTATTATTGGTCATGAGTCTTTGAGGTGAGGTTAGAATGGCCGCACGTGTGAGGAAAATAGTCCATGCATGCAAGAGGCTGGATTTTTTGTGCGTGCATGGAAGCAGTGTGCGTGAACCAAGGAGAACAAAATTTGCGAGTGGTGCTAGAATGGTTGCACATGCAGTAGTAACTGGTGTTCAGAGCGGTTACACGAACAATAATGTTGTGTTCTCAACATGCTTGTGCGTAAAATTGAATTATGTTACTTTCCCTGTTATAACTTGTTGCTAAAGGGGGACATTGGGTGGCGTGAACCAGTTTGGGATCGTGCACATTACCTCAAGTGTATCTACACAGGTTAATATTGTAACTTGCACACTAGGTTTTGGAGTGGCATAGTTCAAGAGTAAGCTCGTGATGTCGCAGATTTGTATCAGAGTTGTAGTAATGAGACCAACCTGGGTGGTTGGGATGTTACATTGTGGTATCAAAATGACAAAAGTTTAGATTATGTGGTGTGGCCCAACCTCGGTGGATGGAAACGTTACATTGTGGTATCATAGATGTAGTAACAGGACCAGTCTAGATGGTTGGGATGTTACATTGTGGTATTAAAATGACATAAGTTTATATTGTGTAGCGTGGCCCAGCCTAGGTGGCTTAGGATGTTACACTGCCAAAGGTCATGCTGCCCCTGTCTTGTAATTAGGGACTTGTTGAGGGGTCATAAATCCCTTTAACTCAACAAAAAGAACCAAACCCGCCATCGAGGCCCAATTAGACTCTGGAGCATTTAATAGTGGAATGGTTCTCCAGATATTGCGATCCGGCCAAAATAATCGATGGGATATACGTATTCTTGTGAAGGTTTCCTCCTTCGGTTCGTACATTCTCTTTTTGTATTTTCTCTTAGGTGGGACTGATATAAGATAAAGCCAGTGTAAACCAACTAAGTGACAAATGGGAACAAACTTAACTACTGGAGAAGAGGCTGAGCTTGGGATAACCCTTTCACTCTATCATGCAGACAATGATCGTCTACCACAAGCCTAGTACTAATACATTAACCATGCGGGTATTCCAATTACTGAACTAAGATACAATTTATCAGAAGAAAACATACATGCGATAAATGATGGCAAGTAAAATAATTCACTCAACTCTAATCATCAATCACATAATAACGAAACGATTTATCTTCATCATTAAAGAAAATAACCGTAAAACATTGCATCAAATAACTTATCAATAGATTTAGTAGCTCTTACTCATTACAACATCCATTAATGAGACGAAATAAGAAATATTTTTTCTCCACATCCAATCATACACACATTTGATGAAAAATACACAAACTTGTCTCTGGTCCCAAAAGGACTTCTCAATTAAAGGCAACTCCAAAATAGTTCTTAACAAAACAAAAAATGAGGTTCTTTACAACAAACATTGATCCTTAACTAACCGGTCGATGCTCTTATTTATAACATAAAATTAACTAAAAATAACTACTAAAGTGAAAATAAGTGAAACAAAATTCGCCACATAACGTTCTCTTCTATCAGTTTTTCTAAGAGTCATCTCGGGATATCACTTCAGTGAGTGAATATTCTCGTACTTCGTCCACTTGATGAATAGATCCTCGCATGCATTGGCATATGTGAATCTATGTTGTTCCATTGGGGTCACGTGAATCTCTCTTATCTCTACTGCATGTGCTCGATACTTGACTATTCTGGCAGTCAACTGTTGCAACATAGCTCGCTCTTTGATTGGGTGCTCCGTGAACTATCGCACCTGACCTGGCGCCATATCTATTACATTTGCTATTTCCTCAGTCCAGGATGATTCTTGTTCGGTGTGTATCTAGACTATGTCGCGTAAGTCGACAAAGTCACCGGGTGTACCGAACTCGGGGAGGCTAATGTATTTCATTACCAGGTTGATCTTGATCCATCTTTTCTTGCACTTGGCCCATTTTTATTAGATTTCTCGATGAGGTTCCCGAGCCATTTTTTCCCAATACTCGACCGATTTCTTTATGCGATCAAGGCTGCTCTCTTTTAACACCCGAATGCCATGCTCTTTTGTATCTTGGCCATGTTGGACCACACTGATATAGTCGACTCTGTCTACAACTTGTTGTGCTTTCTCGTACCACCTCTCCATTTATTTGCACATCGCAAGTGCCATGAGGGTGTCTTCCCAGAGCTCGGATATCCTCGCAGTGAATAAGTTCCGTTCATTTGTAAGTTTGTTGTAGGCCTCCTAAAATTTGCTCCTTAGGAACACCGCGGCCTGTGTGGTAACCTGACAGTATTTCGCCAAGTGGAACAAATGTTCCAATTCCTTTAGGGAAACAACCAACTCCTCTTCATTTCTTTTAGCTCTATCCAGGGTGGCATCTGTGATAGCCATCCCTGTGCCAATCAATTTGGACATCGTAGCATGGTCTGTGTTGATCAGATTTTCCTCCATAGTGATGAGGATGGAGCAATCTAACGTGATCCTCCTCTTCTTGGTGGTTCTCTAGACAATAGCTTTCCTTTTCCGGTCATAAGCAATGGAATGCATGTCAGCTACTTTGTCCATGGGTTCAGGGATTTGCTGATCTCTCCAAGTGAGTGTATTCCCCAGACTCCCGATGGTATATACTTATTCAAGACTAGGTTCTTGAACTTCCTCCCTATGTTTTGAAGGCCTGAATTCTGTCTGTCGCTCATTGAGGAGTTTAGTATTTATTGAAATGGATGCATCATGGGTAGGCTTGGTACTTACTTGATCCTCGACCATTGAGACGCCAATTTCCTGCTATGGAGCTTCTTCCTTTTGCTCGCCTGAATTTGAATCTTCCTTCGGACTATCCGCTTGGGTCTTTGGTGCATTGGGCAACTCAGTGTCTAAGACACTCTCGACCTCTTGTTCTTTTTGTGGAAGTCCTTGAATTTGAGCACCGGAAACTGGGGAAGATGTATTCTCTGGCTCCTTTTCCTCTTTTATATGTACCAAGGCCACAAGGGATACCTGGTCATTTTGGGATCAACCATCCTTGCCACCACTTCGTTCCAGTCCTGGGCATTTTCTATGAAGACTTCATCTTCAAACTTGTGGTGGGCATATGGCCAACAAGATGACACTTGCAAGGCATGTTTCAAGACCAGACCCTTTGGATCATGTTTGCAGAATCGACCGGTCTGGAATCTAAACTCCAATTGGATTAGTCCTTCTTGCTTGGACTTCATGGTGTCCTTCACCATGTAGAAGCCTACATGGAAAACATAAGGTATCAAAACCCTTTTCTTATCCTTGACTAGAGTGGCATTGTAACCTTGCAGGATGGTATGGTAGCATATCTCCCCCACTACAAGCCGGTCGGGGACATGCACGAGCAGGAGATGAGGTGTTCCAGTGGCCCCGAACACTCTGATGTAGGTATCGCACTCGTCGCGATACCAATGGCTGACCTTTGGTATCATATTTTTGGCCATAGCTGAGAGTCTTGAGCATTCTTTCTTGAAAGAGTAAAGTAAATACTTGCAATGAATTCATCGCAGATAAGAGGGTAGGATTTTTTGTACCTGTTCTCCCATAATATGCTGAAATATATGTGGACCGGGAGTTCTGGGATGTGATAGCTCAGGTTCATGCTGACAAAGACGTTTCTGGAACACATGACATCCAGTAAATATGAAGCCATGTAGAAGGATGGGGTCTCTCCTTCTTTTGATGTCTAAACCTATTGTATGTAGATGCTCAGCTGTTTGGAAATAATGGCTCCCCAGTTGAAGCTGCTCCCGGAAATGGCCACTGTGTAAGCTAGAGGCATCCATGCCTCTGAAAATATGGAGCAATCTTTGTCCCCATACAATCGGAAGATGAGAGCCATTAGGTAGATGTATGGATCCCTTAAGCTGGATGTCTGGTACTAGTCAGAGGACCAGTTGGTGTATTTCTAATCTTCTCTTCACCACGAGGCCATTGCTCAGATGGTGTCATGGCGCCCATAGAATTTTATGACAAATCTATTTTTAGTTGCTCCTCAGGGTCTCTCAACTTGTAATACTTATGGACCTATATCGGGAGGAATACCCCGACACATCAACCACTGCTGTCATTGATTAAACACTTCTACATGTATGTGTGGTCGATGAGCCACTACAAAATTTCTATAAAGGGAAACACATGGGTTCTGCTTGCTACCATGTGCAGGTACGACTGTTGGATATTCGAGAATACCTGGTCATCGAGTGCTCTCACATCTGGGTCATTGTGTGGGATGTACTCCGGGAATTCCTCCCGGATAATCTTTTTGAAGAGTTCTCCACAATGTGGGAGTGTCGTCTTGGTCCCTGTGTTTTCCTCTGTGTCCCCAAAGGCAGGTGGTTGAAAAAAACCCCTTCTTTTCATATGTCTTAATGACTGGTTCCAGCCCAGAGTGTACTCTAATTTTTTTTCTACCCCTGGAGAGGAACCTTCACCTATCTCTGGCTCCTTCAGCTTCGACACCCTCGGTGATCGCCTAGTGGTCAACTTCCTTGGCGACATTGTTCCTGCAATTGAAATAAATCTTTTAGAGACTGCATATAGAGAAACACTGGATAATAT
>ML790724.1:147341-159621 GCA_009831015.1 Picea engelmannii
ATATTAAACAAGTTCAGATTTGGAGTCTGTCCTCGGGAGAATTGTCCCATGTACTTAACTCACGCGATGCCTTGGTTGGATTTCCCCGAAGACACCTCCTTCCCGGAAAGTTCCCTAACCATACAAAGAAGAGTGAGTTCCTTGAAAGGACTACCATTTTAGTAAACCCATGAATCTGCTTCAGCCCTATCACCGAAAGTAGCTTAGCGGGGGTACCTCTCGACATTTCGGTGATTAGGCATCCAGGAATCCCAAGGGTCAGTTTCCTTGTATTCGTCAGTTGCGAAATCCTGATATGAGAAACCCCGAAATGATATAGCGTGAATAGATTTTGATATTTCGGCGTTTCGACACTCGAGAATCCCAAGGGTCAGTTTCCTTGTATTCGCCAGTTGCGAAATCCTGATATGAGAAACCCCAAAATGATATAGCATGAATAAATTTTGATATTTCGACGTTTTGGCACCTAGGAATCCCAAGGGTCAGTTTCCTTGTATTCGCTAGTTGTGAAATCCCGATATGAGAAACCCCGAAATGATACAACATGAATATATTTTGGTAGTTCGGAGTTTCGGCACCCGGGAATCCCAAGGGTCAGTTTCCTTGTATTCGCCAGTTGCGAAATCCCGATATGAGAAACCCCGAAATGATACAGCATGAATAGATGCACTAGAGAATCACTTCAGTGGGTGATTCTTCTCGTACTCCAACCACTTGATGAATATATCCTCGCATGTGTTGGCATACAAGAATCTATGCTGTTCCATTGGGGCCGAGTGAATCTCTCTTATCTCTAGTGCATGTGCTCGATACTTGACTATTCTGGCACGCAACTGTTGCAACATATCCTGCGCTTTGATCGGGTGCTCCGTGAACTGTCACACCTAACCTGGCACCATATCTATTACCTTTTCTATTTCCTCGGCCCAGGATGAGTCTTGTTCGGTGTGAATATGGACTATGTCACGTAAGTCGACAAAGTTGTCGTCGGGTGTACCGAACTCGGGGAAGCCGATGTATTTCATTACCCAGTTGATATTGATCCAGCTTTTCTTGCACTTGGCCCATTTTCCTTGGATTTCCCGATGAGGTTCCCAAGCCATTTTTTCCCAATACTCAGCCGATTTCTTTATGTGATCAAGGCTGCTCTCTTTTAACACCTGAATGTCGTGCTCTTCTATATCTCAACCCTGTTGGACCACACTGATATAGTTGACCCTCTCTACATCTTGTTATGCTTCTCGTACCACCTCTCCATATCTTTGCACGTCGCAAGTGCCATGAGGGTGTCTTCTTGGAGCTCGACTATCCCTTAAGTGAATAGGTGTCGCTCATCTGTAATTTTGTTGTAGGCATCCAAGAATTTGCTCTTTAAGAACACCGCAACCTGTGTGGTGTCCTAATAGTATTTCACCAAGTGGCACAAATGTTCTAATTCCTTCAGGGAAGCGGCTATATCCTCTTCATATCTTCTAGATCTGTCTAGGTTTGTCATCTATGATTTCCATTCCTGTGCCGATCAGTTCAGATGTCTTAGCATGCTCTGTGTTGATCATATTTTCCTCCGTAGTGATGGGGATGGAGCGATATAAAGTGATCCTCCTCTTCTTGGTGGTTCTCTAGATGATATCTTTCCTTTTTTGGTCATAAGTGATGCCATGTATGTCGGCTACTTCGTCCACGGGTTCGGGGATTTACTGATCTCCCCAAGTGAGTGTATTCCCCAGACTCCCGATGGTATATACTTGTTCAATACTGGCTTCTTGAACTTCGTCTCTATTTTCTGAAGGGTTGAATTTTGTCTGTTACTCATCGGGGAGTTTAGTACCAATTGAAATTGAGGCATATGGGGTAGGCTCAATACTTAATTGATCCTCCGCTGCTGAGACGTCGATTTCCTGCTGTTGAGCTTCTTCCTTTTGCTCACCTGAATCTGACTCGTCCTTTGGACTGTCCACTTGGGTCTTTGGTGCATTGGGCAGCTCAGTGTCTAAGACACTCTTGACCTTTTGTTCATTCTGTGGAAGCCCTTGAATTTGAGTGTCCAGAACTGGGGAAGATGTCTTCTCTGGCTCCTTTTCCTCTTCGATATGTACCAGGGTCACAAGGGATACCTTTGGGCTCTCATCATTGTCATAGAGTTTTATCAATTCACTTAGGGGGTTTGGTGCACTTTCTCTCCCTGATGTTCCAAATGTCTCTGGCTGAGTTGAAAAACCTGTCGACGATCTGGTCGGTGGCATTGTGAATTCAGGGTCATCTAACCCAATGATTTTATCGATGTTTATCAGTTCAGGGATGCTTGGGCATATTTGGATTTTGTCTGGGTTATTGACATGGATCCTTTTCATACCTATGAGGTCCGATTCATATTGCAGCTGATCAATTATCCATTGCGCCTGATCTATCATGAGTAACCCCCTCTCCCACATGTCTTGAATCATGGGGAGACCTCTATCTTGCACCAGGGCTACTAGGGGGGCTTCTGCTGCTATCATTTCTTCTCTGGTCCTGAGGGTCCCTTGAGCTGATTTTTCTAGGATCGTCGCCTGTTCATCCAAGCTCATAGCTTTGAACTTGGTCATTTTGGGATCGACCATCCTTACCACCACTTCATCCCAGTCCTGGGAATTTTATGTGAATACTTGATCTTCAAACTTGTGGTGGGCATATGGCCAACATGATGACACTTGTGCGGCATGTTTCAAGACCAGACCCTTTGGGTTGTGTTTACGGAATCGTCCGGTCTGGAATATGAACTCCAATTGGCTTAGTCCTTCTTGCTTGGCTTGAGCAGTGTCCTTTACCATTTAAAAGACTACATGGAAACCATAAGGTATGAACGCCCTTTTCTTGTCCTTGACCAGAGTGGCGTTGTAACTTTGCAGGATGGTTTGGTAGCATATCTCCCCCACTACCAACCATTCGGGGACATGCACGGGTAGGAGATGAGGTGCTCTGGTGGCCCCGAACACTCTGATGTATGTATCACACTCGTCGAGATACCAGTGGCCAACCTTTGATATCATATTTTTGGCCGCAACTGAAACTCTCGGGAATTATTTCTCGAAAACAATAAAGTAAATACGAGCGATGAATTCATTGTAGATAAGAGAGTAGGATTTTTTTTACCTGTTCTCCCATAAGATGCTGAAATATATGTGGACCAGGATTTCTGCGACGTGCTAGCTCAGGTTCATGCCGACAAAGACGTTTTTGGCACACATGACATCCAATAAATACAAAGCCATGTAGAAGGCTAGGGTCTCTCCTTTTGACGTATGAGCCTATTGTATGCAGATGCTCAACTGCTTGTAAATGATGGCTTCCTAGTTGAAGCTGCTTCTGCAAATGGCCACTGTGTAAGCTAGAGGCATCCATGCCTATGAAAATATGGAGCAGACTTTCTCCCCATACAACCAATAGATGAAAGCCATCAGATAGAGGTATGGCTCCCTTAATTTTCCAGTCTGGTACTAGCCAAAGGTCCGGTTGGTGTATTTCTTATCTTCTCTCCACCACGAGGCCATTACTCAGCTGGTGTCATGACGCTCATAGAATTTTATGACAAAATCTGTGTTTATTCGCTCCTCAGGGTCTCTCATCTTGTAATACTTCTGGACCTCTATTGGGAGGAAGACCCCAACACATCCACCACTGCTGTCATTGATTAAACACTTCTGCGTGTCTATGTGGTCAATGAGCCACTGCAAAATTTATATACAGGGAAAAACAGGGGTTTTGCTTGCTACAATGTGCCGGTATGACCATCAAATATTTAGGAATACCTGGTCATTGAGCGCTCTCACATTTGGGTCACTGTGTGGGATGTACTCCAGGAATTCCTCCCGATTGATCTTTTTGAAGAGTTCTCCCTAATGTGGGAGTGCCATCTTGGTCCCTGTGTTTTCCTCTGTGTCCCCAAAGGCAGGTGGTTGAATAAAAAACTTCTTTGTATATGTCTTAATGATTGGTTCCGGCCTCAGAGTGTATTCCAATTGTTTTGCTACCCCTGGAGAGGATCCTTCGCCTATCTCTGACTCCTTCAACTTCGACGCCCTTGGTGATTGCCTAATGGTCAGCTTCCTTGGCGGAATTGTTCCTGCAGTTGAAATAAATATTTTAGAGACCACGTATCGAGAAACATTGGATAAAATATATATTTGAAGTGTAAGCATGAAAAATCCATAGACTAGTACATACCTGTAAAGCTTGCTAAACCTAGTTATTTGATACTCACGGGATCTTTGCAGCTTTTTGAATTGCTTGTTTCACTTCTCTGGATGCTCTCAAACTCCTTTGCGTGCATAATGGTTTCATTTAAAATGGAACAAGAGAATTTAAATCGGGGAAGAACCTACCATGTCGTATCAACCATTTAATTCGGGTGATGAGTGGAATTCAAACAAATCTGCCACCAAATCACTGCAACTTGAATTCATCGTGGGTTGACGATGGAGGCACGGAGGGTGATGTGGTATATCGGTAATTTCAAACAATATTTTTGATTCGCACACGAAGCAACAACTAATGCAGGAATTGGAATACATTAGTCCCTTAAATTCTCTGAATCTACATGTATCTACCGCTAAACATACCATCGTGTCACTTTCTTAGTTTGTGGATCGAGGATCAAGGATGCGCCATGAACGTTTTTGTTGATATCTTTCTATGAAAAACCTCCGACGCTGATCGATTTCATCCTACAATGATGACATGGAAAAACCGACTTGTGGGTGTGACTTGGACCTAGGAAACCAAGAATGACTCTCGGTAAAACTAGACCGTACGGTTCTCCAGTCGGGCAAAGACATGTGGTGTTGAAGACATGTGGCTTAATCCATGTGTATTAGTCAGAGTCAGGACTTTCTTCAAGTTGTGCGTTCTAAAATAAACGTGGGCTCGTTGATGCCATAAAGGTATCGGGGGTCGGCGATTGGGGATAAACCTATCGTGTGTTTTTTTCTTTGGATTAGCTTCCTCAAAAACTCTCGAAGCCGAAATTCTTCGAGAATCGGTGGTCGGGGAAAACTCTTTAGCATGGTTGGAATGTTCGTCACGATTCGGTCTTCTCCGATTCTGACAAACGCGTCAGATATCGACGATATCGTTTTTTTCTTCTTTAACGTTTACTCCCTTCTCATTTTATCGATGCCGAAGGGGATCGACTATCAACAATGTTCGTATGTGATACTTGTCATGAAACACAACTTCCTTTTGCCGATACTGGTGAATATCGACGCTCGACAACTGAGGTTTTTCGAGTGATTCTTTTTCACTTCTTAATTCCTTCCAATGCCGAATCTTGAGCACGTCGAGTGAAGTGTTTTGGCTGTTGATTCCTTATTTAAGTGTTAAGCCTCTTTAATTCATGGGGTTTCATAAAGTTAGACAAACCTGAATATCTTAATGAGAGTTAAGAGAACAAGCAAAGACAAAACATTTCTCAAAGAAAAATCGAATTCAAACAGTGCAAAGATTAAGTATTACCCAAAAAGTGAAAAATTGACAAAGTATTTTTAGGGTGTGTTGAGTGCCCAACATGACCTCTTCTGCAAAACTGTATCTTCTACCAACTCCACCTTATCTTCTAGTGCTTGTTGGATAGTTGGTTGCCATTGATGTCATCCCTTGGAGATTGATTTCAACCCTTAAAGAAGTCCAAAATCCCTAGAGATGTGGCTGATATTGATGGTGAGTTAGTTTTCATTGATGGAATGGATGATGTCTGCAGATGTGATGGGTGCATTTGATGAATTCTACATGAAGCCCTGGCGGTGTGGTTATGAGACTTGAAATAGGTTAAGGAATATAGACATGAAGGACAATGTAAATGCATGTAAGACAATCAGAGACGGATAATCCTTGTCATGCTATTTCGGTTGATAGGTAATATGACACGTGGTTCTTCATGGTTAGGGAGATATGGACTTGTGAAGTTAGAAGCCCCGAAGAATGGTCAAGAATCCCCTAAGCAGTTACAAGTCAATGGATGAATGGGTAAATTGCTTGTAACAAGAAAGTCAAGAAGCCTTAAGAATAAGGAAATAGGTTACCTACCAAAAGTATAAATAAACCTCAAGGAGTCTCTCATAAGTACACACACAATTACATTGAATATCTATCTTGTGAATGTTATGGTCTAATATTTTGGTCTATTGGAGAATCTGACGACAAATATGAGGCAGTGAAGAAAGTGTGAGTAAAGAGTGAAAGTTTTGGAGCTAGAGAGTGTAAGGGTTTTTATGTAACCCTAATTTGGTAGAAACTTGCGGGTAAGCTTGAGGGTGTCACGCGAGGCACCGCTGTGGGTTGCCTAAGAGACGTTACATGAGGCCCCACATGACAGGGAGTCTTAGTCCTGCGAGGCCCTGTGTGACAAGGATTCTTAGTCCTGCGAGGCTAAGGAAAATTTGGGAGAAATTTTGGTACCAGGCTACTGAAGGTTGTGATAGTGTTACAGGTCAATATTACAATACTGCAGGTCAGCTACAAGTTACAAGTATGCTTATGTGATTGTATCTTATGCTTGGTGATGGTATGGTACATGCTTGAGAGACATGTCTTGTTGATGCATGGTACATCTTGGTGATATTGGTATGGTACATTGATTAGTAGTACATCTTGACTGTATTGGTATATTGGTATCTGGTTTGGTTACATGGTGGTGATGCTATGCTATATGCTTGAGGCTTATTCTTGGTATACTCTGGAAGCATTGGAACATGGTGTATGGTTGTCATTGATATTGATACATTGTTGAGGATTACACTGAGCATATGACAACACATGTATGAGATATATCTCTTGGTGATGTTGATACTTGGTTGAGGTACACCATTGATAGTAATTGTTTGATATATCTTATGGTGCATGGTGTATGGCATGATTGAGTGATATGGTATATGGTTGGGATACATTGTTGGTACATGGTATGGTACATGTGTTGATGTACACTATTTATATACATGGTTGTTACATGGTATGGTACAAGAATGATACTTGGTATGGTGTTGATGTACATGGTTGATGGTTGATGCATATGGTATAGGTTATGGTGCATGGTTGATGCATGGTTTGGTACAGGCTATGGTGCATGGTTGATGCACAACTTGGTACAGGTGTTGGTGCATGCCTGATGCACGATTTGGCACAGTTGTGGGGCATGGTTGATGCATGGTTTGGTACAGGTGTTGGTGCATGGTTGATGCACAATTTGGTATAGGTGTTGGTGCATGGTTGATGCACTTGTTGTGGTACAGGTTGTGTTACACGATTGATGCTTGTTATGGTACAAGTCGATGGTTTGGTACATGCTTCGGTACATGGTTGAGAAACATATCTTGTGATGGTATGTTGGTGATCTTGGTACATGTTTGGTAGACACATGTCTTGGTGATGCTAGACATCTAGTTGATAGGTGTCCTTGGTATATGATCCATGTGAGAGGATCTGGTTGAGTATCGGTGATAGTGATAGGTTTGACAGGTCGATGTGATAGGTTGGATACGGTGACAGATTGGTAGGTTGTAAGTTGATGTGACAGTGGCAGTGATAGTGAGAGTGGCAATGACAGAGGCAGTGACAATGGAAGTGACAAAGATAGGGACAAAGGTAGTGACAGTGGCAGTGGTAGTGACAATTGGTGTACACTTATATTACAGGGTGGTAGGATGGGGCAAGGAAAGGAGGTTGTAACCTCCTGCCTATTGGTGCCGGAGAATGCAGAGAGTTGGAGCTTCCTTTAGGTTAGAGCTTGAGAATAATGGGGTTGTAGCCCCCTTCTAGTTGGAGCCAGAGAATTTAGAGAGTTGTAGCTTCCTTCAGGTTGGTGCTTGTTAATCAGGGGGTTGGTGCCTCCTTCCAGTTGGTGCATGGTTGATGCACTTGTTGTTGTACATGTTGTGGTACACAGTTGATTCTTGGTATGGTACAATTATGTGCATGCAAGAGGTTGGATTCACTGTGTGTGCATGGAAGTAGTCCCTGTGTACAAGGAGAAAAAAAATTGTGAGTGGCTCTAGAATGGTTGCATGTGCAATAGTAACTCATGTTCAGACTGGTTACATGAACAATAATGTTGTGTTCTCAACATGCTTGTGCACACAATTGAATTTCGTTACTTTCATTATTATAACTTGTTGCTAAAGGGGGACATTGGGTGGCATGACCCAGTTTGGGATCGTGCACATTACCTCAAGTGTATATGCACAGGTTAATATTGTAATTTGCACACTAGGTTTTGGAGTGGCATAGTTCAAGATTAAGCTCGGGATGTCACAGATTTGTATCAGAGTTGTAGTAACGGGATCAACTTGGGTGGTTGGGATGTTACATTGTGGTATCATAACGACAAAATTTTAGATTGTGTGGTGTGGCCCATATTAGGTGGATGGAGACGTTACATTGTGGTATCAGAGATGTAGTAACAAGACCAGTCTGGGTGGTTGGTATGTTACATTGTGGTATTAGAATGACATAAGTTGATATTGTGTGGTGTGGACTAGCCTGGGTGGCTCGATATGTTACACGGCCAAAGGTATTTCTGCCCCTGTCTTGTAATTAGGGACCTCTTCTTCAAAAATATATCTTCTATCAACTCCACCTGAGCTTCTGGTGCTTGTTGGATAGTTGGTTGTCATTGATGTCATCCCTTAGATTGATGTCAACCCTTGGAGAAGTCCAGAAGCCTTAGAGATGTGGTTGATATTGATGGTGAGTTAGTTGTCATTGATGGAGTGGTTGATGTCAACATATGTGATGGGTGCATTTGATGAAGTATACATGAATCCCCGGAGGTGTGGTTATGAGACTTGAAGTAGGTTAAGGAATATGGACATGAAGGACAATGTAAATTCATGTAATACACTTAGAGATGGATAATCCTTGTCATGTTGTTTCTGGTTATAGGTGGTACGCCACGTGGTTCCTCACGGTTAGGGAGATATAGCCTTGTGAAGTTGGAATCCCCGAAGAATGGTCAAGAAGCCCCTAAGCAGTTACAATTCAATGAATGAATGGGTAAAGTGGTTGTAACAAGAAAGTCAAGAAAAATTAAGAATAAGGAAATAGGTTACCTAGAAAAAGTATAAATAGACCTCAAGGAGTCTCTCATAAGTACACACACAATTACATTGAATATCTATCTTGTGAATGTTATGGTATAATATTTTGGTCTATTGGAAAATCTGACGACAAATATGAGGCAGCGAAGAAAGTGTGATTAAAGAGTGAATGTTTTGGAGCTAGAGAGTGCAAGGGTTTTTCTATAACCCTAATTTGGTAGGGCCCTTGCGGGTAAGCTTGAGGGTGTCACGCGAGGCACCCCTATGGGTTTCCTAAGAGACGTTACATGAGGCCCCACATGACAGGGAGTATTTTTCCCGTGAGGCCCCGCGTGACAGGGAGTTTTAGTCCTACAAGGCTAAGGAAAATTTCGGGGAAATTTTGGTACCAAGCTACTGAAGGTTGTGACAGTGTTACAGGTCAATATTACAATACTGTAGGTCAACTACAAGTTACAGGTATGCTTATGTGATTGTATCATATGCTTGGTGATGGTATGGTACATTCTTGAGAGACATGTCTTATTGATGCATGGTACATCTTGGTGATATTGGTATGGTACATTGATTAGTAGTACATCTTGACTATATTGGTATCTTGGTATCTGGTTTGGTTACATGGTGATGATGCTATGCTATATGCTTGAGGCTTATTCTTGGTATTCTCTGGAAGCATTGGAACATGGTGTATGGTTGTCATTGATATTGATACATTTTTGAGGATTACACTGAGTATATGACAACATATGTATGAGATACATCTCTTGGTGATGTTGATACTTGGTTGAGGTACACCATTGATAGTAATTGTTTGATATATCCTATGGTACATGGTGTATGGCATGATTGAGTGATATGGTATATGGTTGAGATACATTGTTGTTACATGGTATGGTACATGTGTTAATGTATATGGTTGTTAAATGGTATGGTACAAGACTGATACTTGGTATGGTGTTGATGTACATGGTTGATGGTTGATGCATATGGTACAGGTTATGGTGCATGGCTCATGCACAGTTTGGTACAAGTGTTGGTGCATTCTTGATGCACATTTGGCACAGTTGTGGTGCATGGTTGATGCACGACTTGGTACAAGTGTTGGTGCATGGTTGATGCACTTGTTTTGGTACAGGTTGTGGTACACGGTTGATGCTTGGTATGGTACAAGTTGATGGTTTGGTACATGCTTTGGTACATGTTTGAGACACATATCTCATGATGGTATGTTAGTGATATTGGTACATGTTTGGTAGAGGTATGTCATGTTGATGATAGACTTTTAGTTGAGATGTGTCCTTGGTATATGATTCATTTTAGAGGATCTAGTTGAGTATTAGTGATAGTGACAGGTTGGACAGGTTGGATACAATGACAAGTTGAAAGTGATAGATAGACATGTTGCAAGTTGATGTGAGAGTTGCAGTGATAGTGAGAGTGGCAATGACATAGGCAATGAAAATGACAGTGACAATGGAAGTGACAAATATAGTGACAAAGGAAGTGACAGTGGCAGTGGTTGTGACAATTGATGTACAATTATATTTCAGTGTGGTAGGATGGGGCAGGGAAAGGGGGTTGCAACCTCATTCTAATTGGTTCCTGAGAACACATGGAGTTGGAGATTCCTTCAGGTGGGAGCCTGGGAATCAGGGGGTTGTAGCCTCCTTCTGGTTGGAGCCAGAGAATTCAGGGAGTTGTAGCTTCCTTCATGTTGGTGCTTGTAAATCAGGGGTTTGGTGCCTCCTTCCAGTTGGTGCATGGTTGATGCACTTGTTGTGGTACAGGTTGTGGTACACGGTTGATGCTTGGTATTGTACAAGTCTATGCACACAAGAGGTTGGATTTGATGTGCGTGCATGGAAGCAGTCCACATGCACAAGGAGAACAAAATTTGTGATTGACACTAGAATGGTTGCACGTGCAGTAGTAACTAGTGTTTAGAGCGGTTACACGAACAATAATGTTGTGTTCTCAACATGCTTGTGCACACAATTGAATTGTGATACTTTCATTGTTATAAATTGTTTATAAAGGGGGACATTGGGTGGTGTGACCCAGATTGGGATCGTGCGCGTTACCTCAAGTGTATCTGCGCAGGTTAATATTGTAATTTGCACACTGGGTTTTTTAGTGGCATAGTTCAAGATTAAGCTCGGGATGTCACCGATTTGTATCAGAGTTGTAGTAATGAGACCAACATGGGTGGTTGGGATGTTACATTGTGGTATTTGAATGACAAACAAATATATTTTGTGGTGTGGCCCAACTTGGGTGGATGGATACATTACATTGTGGTATCAGAGCTGTAGTAACATGACCAGTTTGGGGGGTTAGGATGTTACATTGTGGTATTAGAATGACAAAATTTGATATTGTGTGGCATGGCCCAACCTAGGTGGCTCGGGATGTTACACTACCAAAGGTCATGTTGCCCCTCTCTTGTAATTAGGGACCTCTTCTGCAAAAATGTATCTTCTACAAAATCCACCCGAGCTTCTGGTGCTTGTTGGATAGTTGGTTTTGATTGATGTCATCCCTTGGAGATTAATGTCAACCCTTGGAGAATTACATAAGCCCTAGATATGTGGTTGATATTGATGGTGATTTAGTTGTCATTGATGAAGTGGTTGATGTCAGCAGATGTGATGGGTGTTGAATTACTGATAGGGGGGTTGAATCAATAATAGAGCAATTTAATCCGTTTTAACCATAAAATGCAAGTGTTATATCAATGTAGCATTATCATCCAATAGTTTCAGAGTAAATAAACAATGAACAAATGAGAAATCATACACATACACAATCCACTAGTGGTTTTATGTGGAAATCCAAAGTGGGAGAAAACCACATAATGCACCATTAACTTCCTTTGTTTTCCATCTGCAACTGGAAGGAGGCTCCAACCCCCTAGTTGTTGGATTACTGAGAGGGGGGGTGAATCAATAATAACGTAATTATAATCATTTTTCTTAAATGTTATATCAATGTAGAATTATTATCCAACAATGAGCAGTAATAAATAAACAATCACACACATACACGGTACACCAGTGTTTTACGTGGAAACCCAAAGAAGGATATTTCTCCAAGTAATGACATTTCAAATTCACTCTGCATGTCTTTTGCAAATTTTTGGCTTAACCTGTCATCATCACTACCAAAAATAATATCATCAACATAAACTTCAATTAATAAAATATTACCTTGACTTA
>ML790724.1:172768-186380 GCA_009831015.1 Picea engelmannii
GCATTTAGATGTTCTGTCACAGAATCTCCATCTTCCATCCTAAGATGATACAACTTCTTTCGAAGAAACAACTTGTTTACTAGGGACTTTGATTGATACAAATTCCCTAAATTATCCCATAGTTCCTTGGCTGTAGATTCTCCTGAGACATTCAACAACACCGAATATGCCAGGCGGAGTCGAATAGTACTCCTTGCTCTTCGTCCAACTTCTCCCAATCTTCCTTCAACATACCAGTAGGTGGTGTACTAGTAGTTTGTGCACTAGTAGGTTGTTTACCAGTCGTCTGTGTGCTAGTAGGTTGCGTACTAGTAGGCTGTGTACCATGATCCACAACGATCCATTATTCTTTGTCTACAAGAAGGTCCTCCATCTTCATCTTCCATAGCTCAAAGTTTTTACCATTGGACTTCTCTATCTCGATTCTAGAAGAGCTCACCATTCCTCTTTCTGTACTCGAATCTTCACTGCAAAAGCTCCCACTAAACCCAGGTTTATCACAGACCCAATATAAACTTGATCTATCAGGACTGAGCCAAACCCTCAACAACAAAGGTGTCCCTCTGAAGCAAAAAATGAGCTCTGATACCACATGTAAGTTTTAAACCTGTGAAGTAAAGCAATGCATATAGATTCTTAAGAAAAACAGAATTTAATCAATGGCTCATACACATATAACACAAAGATTTTATACCGGAAACCCTCAATTGGGAAAACCTTTCTTAAATTCATTATATTGAATTTCACCATTCACCATACAATATATATACGATGTTTTTATGTATTTCGCATATACCAAAACCCTAATCCCTTAATCCAGGATTAATTTACAAAACTGCTAAAAATAGAAAAATCCACTAGAGAGATCATCAGACACAGTTGTTGAATCTAACGCACCCACACATACACATGCAAAGAATATAACACATACCCAATAGAAATAAGGATAGTTATTCGAGTAATGACATTTCAAATTCATTCTGCATATCCTTTGGAAATTGCTGGCTTAACCTGTCATCATTACTTCTAAAAATAATATCATCAACATAAAATTCAATTAATAAAATACTATCTTGAGTTACCTTGATGTAGAGGTTGTTGTCTGCACTTCCTTTTCTAAAACCTGCCTGCTGTAGATATTTATCCAGTCTAGAGTACCGTGCTCTAGTAGCTTGTTTTAGACCATACAAGGCCTTCTTCAATTTACACACATAATCTGCGTTCTCTGACAACTGAAATCCTTCTGGTTGTTTGATGTAGAATTCTTCTTCAAGTTCCCCATTCAAAAAAGCTAATTTTATGTCCATTTGATACACTTTAATATTCTTTGAGCATGCATAAGCTAAAAGCAATCAGATTGCTTCCATTATGACAACTAGGGAAAATGTCTCTTCAAAGTCAATTCCTTCAACATGTGCGTATCCTTTACATACCAATCTAGCTTTGTTCCTTGTAACCTGTCCATCTTCATTCAATTTATTTCTGAAAACCCACTTTGTGCCAATCACATTATTATTCTTTGGTCTTGGAACCAATTCCCAAGTGTCATTCTTCTCTATTTGATCCAATTCTTCATCCCTGGCCTTATTCCAGAATTCATCCTTGTTGGCCAATTCAAAAAAGTTTGGTTCAATCGTAGATAAGAGTGCTAGGTGCATTTTTTCTGGTGAACAGATTCTTCTTCTAGTCTCAATTCCTGCATCCTTGTTTCTGATAATATGATCTAAAGGATGATTCTTCTGTACTCATTTTCTAGGTGTCTTTGGAGGCGCTTGCTGAAATTGCTCTTCTACTTCTGTATGATCCTCTTCATCTTCCCCTTCTACTTGTTCTTCATCTTCTGCTTCTTCTTCGTAAAGCTATTCCATTGATTCATTTTCTTCTTCCTTTAATTCTCGTCCACCTGTTTCATCAATTGTTACATTGATGCTTTCCACAACTTTGGTCAACCTTAGATTGTAATACTTGTAATCTTTCCTTATACTTGAGTAACCAATAAGTACTCCTTTGTCCACACGAGATTCAAACTTTTCCATTTTGCCATATTCTCTTTTGAGGTAGCATTTTCTTCCAAATACTCTGAAGTGCTTCACATTTGCTGGTCTTCCTTTCCATAGCTCGTAGGGAGTTTTTTCATTGTTTTTTTTGAGCATTAGTTTGTTTTGAATGTGAACTGATGTATGCACTGCATGTGTCCAAAAAATGTCTGTCAATTTTGAATCCATTAGCATTGTTCGAGCCATTTCCTGTACGGTCCTTTTCTTTCTTTCAAAAACTCCATTTTGTTGAGGTGTCCTAGCAACGGAGAATTACCTTTTTATTCCATGCATTTAAAACCCTTTGTTGTAGTTGGTCCAACTAGATCAATATGCACAATTTCCAGTGGTATTGTCGTTGAATATTCCTTTGATTTGAACTTGGTCTTTGTTTGCTTTCCTTGTTGACAATGCTTGCATAAAGTGTTGGTTGGTTTCGTGATCTAGGGCATTTCTCTAACTGCTTCCTTTTTGCTGAATTTGACAAGGTTATCAAAGTGTATGTGACCCATTCTTCTGTGCCATAGCTAACTTTCATGTTCCTTTCCTAGACAACATTTTTCATTTCCAATTTCACTTAATACATATATGTTGCTTGAAGTTCTTACAACTGTTGCAATCAATTTTCTTGAACCTTCTTTTCTTATCTCGCACTTTTGTGAATCAAAAGTAATTTTATGACTTTGTTTACACATTTGACTTACACATAGAAGATTATGTTTCATATCTTCTACTAGTAGAACGTTTTCTACCTTGGTATTCTTGTTTCCAATTCTGACTGTGCCTTTTCCAATGATTTTAGCTAAATCATCATTTCCGAAGGATAATGATCCATCTCTTTCCTTTCTTAATGTAAGAAACCTGTCTTTATCACCCGTCATGTGTTTTGAACAACCATTGTCAACATACCAACCATGTTTCTTCTGCTTAGCTTGTATAGAGAGTGTGCATTCTTCATTGCTATACTGATTCTTCTTTCTTATCCATGTTCTCTTTTGAGGTTCCTGTCTGTGACTGTTGTGGTTCTCTAGGAGGGACTGCCATTCTACAATATTTGGCCATGTGTCCAAAGTTGTTGCACTTGTAGCATTACACTTCAGTGCTTAATGACTCAAACCTATTGTAGCTTCTTCTCTGTGTTTCAATAGGCCTTCTTGGACAACCATTTTGTGTATGAATTTCAAAGTTGTTTATGTTCCTCCTATTAGCTTTGCAATTTACAACTTTATGTCCAAAATTATTGCATACATAACATAAAACAAAAAAGATAATTTGATACCTGGGAGTTGAATATCTTCTGAAAGGAGTTACTTTTATGAATCCTTCTTCTTACTGAGGCCTGCTTGTTTCTGTCGATCGTTGATTCTGAAATCTGAATCTTCTCGGTGGAGGAGTGTCCTTGTAATCTTCCTTGTAGGTATTCCTATTCTCTTTGATTGTTTCTACATAAATTTTTGGATATGTTTCTTGTTCTGTTATTTTGGAGCTTGATCCATTTTCTGTCGGATTGTATCTAAGTATGGACTTGTCATGATGAGGCTTTTCACTGCTGATAATGTCATCCAAAACTTTTGATTTGTTTTGCATATTTTTATTTTGAAGATCTTTTATCAATGTGACAATCTATGCTTCCAAATTTCCAATGATCATATCTCTTTCTTCTAGTTGTTCTTTGAGTGCTTATTCAATTCTTTTATCTTCTTCTATTTGAACCTTCAATTTCATGATCATTTCTTCTAGTTGTTGATTGTCTTCTTTATTTTCTAGTTCTACTTTTAGCTTCTTGTTTTTCTTCTTTTCTCTTCTTATAACTTCTATGGCACTCAACAATTCTTCTCGGTAATCAACTTCTGCCTCTTCACATTATTCTTTGATGTCTTATTTATCAAAGTCTTCTACTACCATGAATATAACTCTTTCTGTCTCATTGCCATTGACTTCATCTTCATATGATGAGGAGATGTCTTCTTTGGTGCATAAGCTTTTCTTGAAAGCTTTCTTTTTGGTTCTTTTGCCTTTACATGTTTGTTTTCTATTTGAGTAATCTTCATCATTCCTCTTATTTTTCTTATGGGGAATTTTTTTAGCAAAATGACCAATACCATCACAATTAAAACAAATCAATGGAAGTTACCTTTATATCTGTCGTTGGTTCCCTTGTTCAATATTTTGACAAAGTTGGCCACTTCTTCTTCATCATCTTCCGGGAAGTCACTGCTGCTACTATGTTCCTTTTGCTTTCCATTTTTCTTTGACCTTTTGGATGCTTTGAAAGATGCTTCTTTATATTTGGATTTTCCTGTTTAGTTCTAATTTCATATGCTGTGAAGATTCCATGTAGTTCATCCATGCTTATTGAGTCTAGATCTGCTCTTTCTTCTAGTGCTGATATCTTAGGATCAAATCTCATAGGAAGAAATATTAGTACCTTTTGAACAATTACAGATTCTTCAATTTCTTCTCCCAATCCTATGATTGCATTCACTATTTCATCGACTCGTAAGAAGTAAACTGCAATATTCTCATCTTCCCTCATATTTAGTTGTTCAAATTGACCTCTGTAAGTTTGAAGTTTTGTTGCTTTGACTTTTGAATCTCCTTCATAAATATTTTGAAGTTTGTCCCAAATCTCTTTAGTGGATTTACAATGTACAACTTTGGTATATACTGATTCACCAAGACCATTCAAAAGTGCATTTTGGGCTTTGGAATTATTTTGACTGAGTTTCATTACTTTTTCACTTGTTGGTAGAACTGTTGGTTCTTTGTATCCATCTACTACTGGTTGCCAAATTTCAAATCCCTGTTCCTGCATATATGTTTTGATCCTTCTTCTATGAAATGCATACTTCTTTCCATCAAACTGTGGTATTCCATTTTTATACATGTTGTTTCTCTCCATGATCTACCTTTCAGTGGTTAAACTAATTTTTGAAGGAACCTGATCTAATACCAATTGTTGGATTACTGAGAGGGGGGTGAATAAATAATAGCGCAATGTAATCCTTTTTAACCATAAAATGCAAGTGTTATATCAATGTAGCATTATCATCCAATAGTTTCAGAGTAAATAAACAATAAAAAAATGAGCAATCATACACATACATAGTACACCAATATTTTTACGTGGAAACCCAAAGCGGGAGAAAACCACATAATGCTTTTTCTTATATGTCTTTAAGAATTACATTCATTGGAAGCACTAACTTCCTTTGCTTTCCAGATGCAACTGGAAGGAGGCTCCAAACACCTAGTTTCTCACGCTACAACCTGAAGGAATCTCCAACTCTCCAATTCTCTGGCTACAACCAGAAGGAGGCTACAACCCCCTATGTTCTCCGGCTACAACCAGAAGGTGGCTACAACCACCTTTCCTTGCCTTGTCCAACCGCCCATAAATATAAGTGGAATGATGGAACCACTATCACACATAAGTAGAATGATGGAACCACTATCACACTATCACTGTGAGATATACTCCTGTAGACCTGTACCAATCAACCTGCACCAAACAACCTATACCAAACAACCCGTAATCAACATGTACCATAAACAAGTGCATCAACCATGCACCAACCTGTACCTCAACCTGTACCATCAATGAGTGCATCAAACATGCACCAAATATGTACCAATCATGCATCAAATACACATAAACTATGAATCATCAAGATGTACCAACATCATCAACTATACACCTCATTTATGTGCCAACTCATCAACTACTTGTCTCAACCATGTACCCAACATGTACCTCAACCAAAATCCCTCATCAATTTCACCATCCAAATCTGATTTGCAA
Organism: Picea engelmannii; assembly: GCA_009831015.1. Classification (NCBI taxonomy): domain Eukaryota; kingdom Viridiplantae; phylum Streptophyta; class Pinopsida; order Pinales; family Pinaceae; genus Picea; species Picea engelmannii. The sequence continues at coordinate 178,607 of ML790724.1, forward strand.
CTCTATAATAGACCTGGTGTATATGACCACATACCTGCAAACCTTCCTTAATAAGAGACTATCATTTTCATCAAATTTTACGTTAGTCTCACATGACTAGTTTTGGATTAGTCAACAACCCTAACTTGAAATAATCATAACTATGTATCTGTAATGAATAAAGGTCTAAAAATAGTACAAAATGTTCTTCAGTGTCTTATCTACAATTTATATAGGTTTCACTTCTTGGAACCTCCCAGAAAATGAGTTATAGCAAAAATGCCATACCTTGTTCAATTCTAGCTTGTTCTAGAGATCGAACTTGTAGAGAATGCCCATAATGGAATATTTTCTGTATAGATATGAAAATGGTACAAAACATACTACATACTATAATCTAACAAATATATTTTGTCTTACTAAATTTGGATCTGTTATGAAGAATTTATGACGTTTTTACCTGAAACACATGTTTTAGACTAGTTTCAGGACTAGCCACAAACCCTACTTTCCACAGATTGTAACTCCAAAAATACAACGACCCACAAGATGAAATTTTAATGACAGCTACTTGGATATGTTTCCTCAACATCCTCCATATTTCATGGTCTGAATCATTCTAGAAAAAAAGTTATTGCGAAAATGGTGAGATGACCTATAAATAACATACCTTAGAAAGCATCATCAAAAGAATTTATCCTCCCTTGAATTTTGACCTTCTTTATTTCACCTTCCCTCTAAAATTCACCTTAGATATCCTTTGGTTACCTCAGTCACTTGTAGATATTTAGTATGCTCAAGTGTGATTAAAATTAGAGACCCTTTCCTCTCATTTATACTTTTATGTCGCTTCCTCAAGGGGTTACCTTCTAACCATATTAAACCACTTTCCTTATTTTAGGGCTAAATCAATTCTAACCACTTGTACACTTAGTAATTTCTCCATTAACTTTATTATTTAAATAATTTCTTTTGTATCCACTTTGACTTATAGTACACTCATCACTTCAGTTTATTATTTAAATAATTTCTTCTTTGCAACCACTTTGACTACTTTGACCTTTTCGGGCTTCTAGATGACTCAGGAGGGTTCTCCAACTTCACATGGCCATAAATCTCTAACCATGAGGAGTTATGTGACGTTCCATATACCAACAAAAATGACACAACATGTAATATCCATATAGAATAGTCTTACCTTCAAATATATTAAAACTCATACCATTATTCATCAAACAAGCTTGGGTCCCTTACCCAAACCTTTGTGCTACCAGAATTTGCTACCAGTATTTCTTCAAGGGTTGAAATCAATGAAAAACAACCCAATTAATCAACAATGGGTGTATTTGATGAAGTCTACATGAATCCCCAGAGGTGTGGTTATGATACTTGAATTAGGTTAAGGAATATGGACATGAAGGACAATGTAATTGCATGTAAGACACTAATAGAAGGATAGTCCTTGTCATGTTGTTTCCGGTGATAGGTGGTACACCATGTGGTTCCTCATGGTTAGGGAGATATGGCCTCGTGAAGTTGGAAGCCCTGAAGAATGGTCAAGAATCCCCTAAGCAATTACAAGTCAATGAATGAATGGTAAAGTGGTTGTAACAAGAAAGTAAAAAATCCTTAAGAATAAGGAAATAGGTTACCTAGCAAAAGTATAAATAGATCTAAAGGATTCTCTCATAAGTACACACACAATGACATTGAATATCTATCTTGTGAATGTTATGGTCTAATATTTTGGTCTATTGGAGAATCTGATGACAAATATGAGGTAGCGGAGAAAGTGTGAGTAAAGAGTGAAAGTTTTGGAGCTAGAGAGTAGAAGGGATTTTTTGTAACCCTAATTTGGCAGGCCCTTGCAGGTAAGCTTGAGGGTGTCATGCGAGCCACCCTTGTGGGTTTCCTAAGAGACATTACGTGAGGTCCCGCATGACAGGGAGTCTTAGTCTTGCGAGGATTAGGAAAGTTTGGGGGAAATTTTGGTACCAGGCTACTGAAGGCTGTGACAATGTTACATGTCAATATTACAATACTGCAAGTCAGCTACAGGTTACATGTATGCTTATGTGATTGTATCTTATGCTTGGTGATGGTATGGTACATGCTTGAGAGGCATGTCTTGTTGATGAATGGTACATCTTTGTAATATTGGTATGGTACATTGATTAATAGTACATCTTGACTGTATTGGTATCTTGGTATCTGGTTTGGCTACATTGTGATGATGCTATGCTATATGCTTGAGGCTTATTCTTGGTATACTCTGTAATCATTGGAACATGGTGTATGGTTGTCATTGATATTGATACATTGTTGAGGATTAGACTTAGTATATGACAACACATGTATGAGATACATCTCTTGGTGACATTGATACTTGGTTGAGGTACACCATTGATAGTAATTGTTTGATATATCCTATGGTACATGGTGTATGGAATGATTGAGTGATATTGTATATGGTTGAGATATCTTGTTGTTATATGGTATGGTACATGTGTTGATGTACACTGTTGATGTACATGGATTTTACATGGTATGGTACACAAATGATACTTGGTATGTTGTTGATGTACATGGTTGATGGTTGATTCATATGGTACAGGTTATGGTGCATGGTTGATGCATAGTTTGGTACAAGTTAGGGTGCATGGTTGATGCATAGTTTGGTATAGGTGTTGGTGCATGTTTGATGCACAGTTTGGAACAGTTGTGGTGCATGGTTGATTCACGGTTTGGTATAGGTGTTGATGCATGGTTGATGCACGATTTGGTACAGGTGTTGGTGCATGGTTGATGCACTTGTTGTGGTACACGGTTGATGCTTGGTATGGCACAAGTTGATGGTTTGGTACATGCTTTGGTACATGGTTGAGACACATATCTTGTGATGGTATGTTGGTGATCTTGGTACATGTTTGGTAAAGGCATGTCTTGGTGATGCTATAAATATAGTTGAGAGGTGTTCTTGGTATATGATCCATGTGAGAGGATCTGGTTGAGTATCGATGATAATGACAGGTTGGACAGGTTGATGTGACATGTTGGATACAGTGAAAAGTTGACAATGATAGTTTGACAGGTTACAAGTTGATGTGATAGTAGGAATGATAGTGAGAGTGGAAATGACACAGGCAGTGACAGTGACAATGACATGGAAGTGACTTATCCGAAAATGATCTTTTAAAGACTTGGTTAAGTTTAAAAACATGAGTTCATTACCCAATTAGGACTTGATGAAAGAATAAGAAAATAATGAGATATCATTGCAACCATAATAATAAATGCAAATCAGAATGTAAGCACAAAGATCAACAAACCATAACAACAAAATTATTAATGGAGTTTGGCAAGATTGCCTACATCTCTGGGCCTTTGTCTAAATGGGTGAGGATTTCTTATTTCTCTTCAATGCTTTACAATTACATCAAAAAAGTGTCAAATGGATTACAAACTAGTATGGCTATGTTCTGATCGACCTCAATAATCCAACACAACTAACGACACTGAAAATGGTTGAGCGTAGCTCCCAGAATTGGCCCGCAAAGTTCCCCTTCTCAATGGATTCCCTGCATAAAAATGTCTTTGGCTTTCAAATTCCTCAACATTTCTCCTATTATGAACCTCCTTAATGTTGATAAGAACCCATGATTTATATATATTTGAAGTGGGCATCAACCTCCCAACTTCCTCCCAAGATATAGCCTCAAATCAGGCTCCAGATCTCTCAATAATGGGCAAAAAGCACCAAAAATCAGGCTTTTAATCATAAAAAATCCAAAAACTTTAGAAAAAACCCACATTCGAAAACATTTGGGTGCAAACCCCTTTCTCCAGGCTCCTAGTCGCATGTTCTCTGCCATGTGGATGAGGGCTGGGATGGCATGTGCTAGCTCCCTTGATTCTGGGTCCTGGTCATGTGGCTATGGCCCATGTGGCCAGACACTTACCTCTCCATGCCCATATATGGTTAAGACCTAGATTCGTAGCCCCTGGTCGGTCAGAGCTGGCCCCTGCTGACTGGGGCCTATCCCAAACAATATGCCACCAACTAACTCAAATATTAATTCAGTTGTTTGGTTAACAAGACCTATCATTCACACATTCGGTTAGCCCAAGGAGTTAGTCTGTTGCACCCACGAAGGTTGGGGGTTCGAATCCCCTGGAATCCATAACAATTTTTTTGAACTAGTCGACATTGGAAAATTTTGGGGTGCCATGTGGCACCCTCTGATTGGGCTATGTGTCACCTTGTGATTGGACTGTACCACACAGTCACTAACACAATCAACGTACAATCAATGTACATTCATCATGCCACTTCATCGTCGTACAACCCAGTCAGCTGCTACGTTAGATTCCATACAACCACATGTTGTGCCATGTGATCATCTGTACTACACAGTCACCCTGCCACATCAACAACCATACAACCTAGCTATCATTCGTACTGCTACGTGTCAACCTGCTATTGGGCCACGTCATGTACATATTGCCACTTGTCAAATCCGTACAAGTGCCAACTCAGCCCGAAAATGCCAAATTTGAGTGACACATGTCACCTCCTGGTGATGCCACATCAAGATGATGGCTTCATCATGGCATCATGCTGACATCACGTATCGCACTATTGATGCCAGCAGTACAACTTGTTGACTTTGACTAGTTGACTTTTTGCCTGTTTGGGAAATCGACCAGAACGCGATAAATTTCGCATACGACATCTATTTGCGAAAAAAATTTATATGGACAGAATCAACACAACGAGACAGACACAATGGCACTGTTTTTATTTGATTTCGAGAACTTTGATTTTTAGGCCTTCCTTGATCCATTTTGGATCAGTGACAGAGATAGTGACAAAGGTAGTGACAATTGCGGTGGTAGTGAAAATTGGTGTACACTTATATTTTAGGGTGGAAGGATGGGGCAAGGAAAGGGGGTTGTAACCTCCTTTCGATTGATTTCGGAGAACACATGGAGTTGTAGCCTGAGAATCATGGGGTTGTAGCCTCCTTTTAGTTGGAGCTAGAGAATTCAGGGAGTTGTAGCTTCCTTCAGGTTGGTGCTTATAAATTAGGGGGTTGGTGCCTCCTTCTAGTTGGTGCTGGAGAATTTGGAAGTTGTTTTTTCCTATGAATGTATTCTTGATATATATAAGAAAACATTCCATGGTTTTCTCCCATTTGGGTTTCCATGTAAATTATGGTGTACTGTGTACTTGATGTGATGTTGTTGATGTGATGCTGCTTATGTTTACATGATCATGATATATTGATGATATATTGTTGATAAAGTTGACATATATATGTATATATATATTGGTTAAAAGTGTTAAAAGTGCTCATATTGATTCACCCCCTCTCAATATTCCAACAATCTACGCAGGTTTTTCTTTCTTGGGAATACAACACGGGAAACCCCCGAGTACTTCCCCACATTTCGTTGATGGTAAACGGGGTAAACCATTCGGCCTGATTACATGCCTAATCCAATGGGGACATCAAGTTAGGCCCTAACCAGGCTCCTAGCCAGGGATTCGACCTTAGAACCTCAATCGAGCAAACAACGACACTCATCCACTTGAGATAACCCACCGGGCTATGCAGGTTAATATTGTAATCTGTGCACTGGGTTTTGGAGTGTTATAACACAATAGTAAGCTGGGGATGTCACAAATTTGTATCAGATTTGTAGTAACGAGACCATCCTGAGTGGTTGGGATGTTACATTGTGGTATCGAAATGACAAAAGTTGAGATTGTGTGGCGTGGCCCAACCTGGGTGGATGGGGACATTACATTTTGGTATCAGAGCTGTAGTAATAGGACCAGTATGGGTGTTTGGGATGTTACATTGTGGCATCAAAATGACAGAAGTTGAGATTGTGTGGCATGGCCCAGCCTGGGTGGCTTGAGACATTACGCTGCCAAAGGTCATGTTTCCCCTATCTTGTAATTATGGACCTCTTTTGCAAAACTATATATCCTACCAACCCCACCTGAGATTTTGGTGTTAAGTCCTCTATGGTAGGTAGGACTTGCTCTTTAGTTTCCTGATCCAACATGGAAGACTCATAGAGTTTCAAATTCTCCACATTCATTACTTAGTAAATGCACATGTATGGGGGTAGACTTAGTTTGTAAGTGTTATCTCCTACCTCCTCCATTAACTCAAAAGGGCCATACCAGAAATCCTTGATCTTATTACCAAGGCCTTGTAGTCTTTCCTTATTTAGTCGTAACCAAAACATTTCTCCCACTTTGAATGATTTTTCTCTTATGTGTTGATCATGTCGCACCTTGTACCTTTCCCATGACCTATTCAATGTCTCCTATACTTCAAAATGGATCTCCCTAATATTTTCAACAAACTTCTCTGATTTCAATGCTTCTCCCGCGATGTCTTCCCTCACTCCATCATATCCATATACAACATCCAGGGAGAAGGTGGTGAATATCCAAAGGAAATTTCAAAAGGGGACTTACAAGTAGAATTATGGACTACTCTATTATAATAATGTTGAATGTAGATCATATTTTCATCCCAAGTCTTTGGATGCTTCTGATTGTAACCCCTCAAAATTTATACAAAGGTATCATTGACTATTTCCATCTGCCTCTTTGTTTGTGTATGGAATGTTTTAGATCCTTCAACTTAGTGTCCATATTCTCCCAAAGTGTATTTCAAAAGGAACCAAGAAATCTATTATCCCTATCTAAGATGTGTTAGAAAAACAGGACCGTGGAGCAATAAAATAAAACAAATGCAGAAACAAAACATAGAAGATATACAATACAATAGAGACACGAATTTACGTGGTTCACCCACTGTGGGCTACATCCACCAAGGAAATTGCCAAGTCCTTCCTTTATTATTATCCAACATATGAAGGGATACAACCTACAACAAACCTGTTGTAACTTCCTCTTCCTTTTCTCGTAGTCTCTTATCTCAGAATACAATATTCGCAATAATACATAGCCGCAATAAATTTCCCTCATAACAGAGGGTTTCCTTCTAGGGAAAACAACCCTAACATAATTTCTACCATTAGATCTACGACCTTATAATGAATGGTCTAGATTTACAATGAAATTACAATATACATTTACAAGGCAAATTTTCCTTCAGGGGCTTCGCCTTCGAACACCCATCGTGGGACATTGCCCCTAAACCCTCGCTTTCCCCCGGACCCCCTAGCCGGGGGGATAGCCCCCCCGAACCCCGTAGAGGGGGTAACCCCCATCTGCACTCCCCCGTATGGAAGAGTGTACATACTTCTGAGGTGTAAAGTCTTCATGGGGTATAAACACGGTTGAAAACAAAATATCTCTGAATCAAGAAGATAATCAGGCTCCACAACCAATAAGAGGATGCTCCTTGGTATCCCAAAGTGCACCCAAACCTTTTCAAAGAACATGTTTGTTGCTTCTTTTCCTTTTATGGTTGTTTGGGCTTCAAAACGCCATACAAATATCACTCATTACCATACATTTTTCACCTATGCTTCCATTATATCACTCATTATTCACCACCATGTCACTTCATTTTCCCTATTGTTCACCATTAATGGGTCTCATTTATATTTTCCAAATATTATTTATTTTCAAGCATTTTTGAGAGAAATTCTTGATTAAATAGTAGAAAATAATATATTTTACTTCATATATGGAAAGTGGATTGTTTTTGTGACATGTGTAGGTTCCAAGGAAGCTTCCAAGACACCTTTATGTGGCCTTGAATGATCAAATTCGAATTTGATAAGATAAGAGATCATGATCTCA
>ML790724.1:187280-199200 GCA_009831015.1 Picea engelmannii
CTCTTGTAAAAGAGTATTGGCTCCTGCTACATCAAACCCTCCTTTAGGTAGTTGAATCTTTCTAGATCTATATATTTTAGGTAGCGCTTCTAAGTTTACCTTCCCGAGTTGACATTAAATGAACTCTGATTGACATCATCAATAAGAACTAAACATTTTGGCGCCGTTGCTGGGGAAGTGCAACTAGAAGGATTGAGTAATTACTTTCTGTATTTGATTTTATGGACTAACTTGTGAACCCTGGTGACAGTAGGATCTTCATAAAGGCGTTCAAGTTTGGAGTGTTTTATTTTCACAGTTAGTTTAATTAGTTTTAAGTTCAGTTTTAAAACCCCCCATTTCTCACTAATCCATCTACGGATGAAGAATTTGACGATGATAAACATGTACTTCTTGGAGAGAAAGAACAATAATGAAGACTGGTTTCAAAAGAACCTTGCGCCAACTCCAAGAATAAGACAGGTTACTCACATCTTTGCAAACAATCAGGTAAAATTTTCAATCTTGATGTGAGCATTTTTGAATTTTTAATCCGTAGATGGCTTCACTGGAAGCATTCTTTTACTGAAAAAATAAAACATCTTTCAAGTTAATGTAGAATAGCTTAAAAATAAAAAATAAAACGAGATCTCGTAGAATTTCTTCGTAGAATTTTCTCGTAGAATTTCCTTGTAGAATTTTTTTAGTCTTGTTTTTTTAAAATATCATCATGAATAAAAAGAGCTGCTTCATCTCTGCATTTCTATGTCTTGTTTCTGTATCATGGGTGAGCTAGGAGCTTGATTATCAGAAATCTTTGTCTTCCGAGAGTCTAAACGCCCTTGTGACATTGCAGAAAGAGTGTAGATAATGCAAGGTTTTGTCGCAGATCTTAATTGTGTTTTATCCATCCACGCTAACCTGCATAAATAAAAATAAATCAAGAGATTAGTATGCTCTCTTCCTGTAATAAAAAAAATCTTGCTGGAAATTTAATTGCAAATCAGACCTGTTGGCTTTATCCTTATCCTGATCCATATCAAAGCATGTATCAACAACTACGTTTGGGGGCCCTTAAGATTAATTGGCAGCCTCCTTCTGAAAGACTAGCTGTAGGCACAATTGATGATGGTATTTATGCTATTCAAGATGATCTTTTAGGACAATTACCTACAACACATATTGACGGGGATAGGGATAAGTGGCTGGAACAACCAGCAGAATTGGAGGATGTTATGTACTGGGAACAAGAAAATGATGATACTGGATCGGAGTATAATATTACTGATGAATGTACAAGTGAAGGCGAGCAAGGAAGTATGAAAGTGAATTTCTCAGAATGCAGTGTGGATGAAGATGAGAACAACAAAGATGGAGATAGCAGCAAGGCCCTTCTTTGCAGGTCGATGCTTTGAGCTCCATTAGACACAGTTGCATAGGTGGGAATTACTATGTATGCTTTGGGGATTTGACGAAATGGAACAAGAAACACTCATTGATCGATCGGGTTGCGACCAAGCTTATTTTTCTATCGCATAATTACTCCTCATCCGAGTGAAGAAGCAGGGGTCAGTCTGTGTGACAAATAGACTAGAATAATGAAGCAGATAAATTTGAATATCATAATGATGAAAACAGAGGAGATTTTGGAACATGAACCTATCACACCAGCTTCAAAGCATCAGAGCATATCCTATGCTATTAACCCCTCAAGATGCATGTCCGCTTTAAGCAGTCTTTTATAAGACATACTTTGGCAATACTTGAAAAGCCTAAAGATGAGATCCTACAGAACATCGGTCTCCTTCAATTCACTTGGAATGTGATTGGATTTGCACTAGAGCAAGGCCAGAAAGCGAGATCCAAACCGTAAGAAAAAGGCCAAAGAGTTTAGTGGACCGCTGCTTCCCGCGCAGTTGATGATTCAACAACCATAGCCATAAGCAACAGTCAGTGCCTGATACCCTTCGGATCTTGATCGGCTTCACACCTCTCATTCTCTTCAGGATCCGATTACGTCTTATCCATCAAATCCGTAAGGGCAAGTGCAAAAGATTATCCAAGATATCAGAGATTTGAAATCGAAAACGACTAATGGTGAATCGTGCATTTGAGGAGACCCTGCTTTCTTCTCTGGAAAGAAATAAGTCTAAGCTCCCACCATTAGCAGATCTGAGATCTTCATGGGCGTAATTACAACTCCTATTTTGAGATCATTGCCGCGATACCGGGAGTGGGAGGAAGAGATTCCCACATATGAGCATTACATGTGTGAGGGTCGTCCAGAGACGAGCTCGAGTCCAAAGTCCTCGTGTCCAAAAATAAACCCTCGAAGCCCAAGATCCCTGTGAAAGGTGTAGAAGGCCTCACGATATATTCGATGGGTAAAAATGGATAAAAATAGTTTCACTCAGAGTAATGCTAATATTAGCCGAGCGGTTGGCGGTTCTTTCTCCTTATTTGATGGTGCTATCACAGGTGTCATTTAGGATTTGCAGCAAGACAAACTTCTCGTTCAGAAGTGATGATTCGAGAATTGGGACGATGGGGTTTTCTCTACTGTGACAATGACATTTGAGGAACCAGAAGTAGGGGTCACCATAGTGAAGCTTACACAGACCAACATTCCTGAAGAAGACAGGTTTGGAAATTCTACAATGGTTGCGAACACTGAGAGAGGTTGGAGGGAGCTTATTTTCCACAAGATCGGAAGCGGTCTGTGGATTGCCAGGAGGACACTTGGATCACTTATCAAATCTGGTATGATATCAATTCTCATCTCTTTTTCGCATTTAAAGAAATGAGTGACTGATCATAGATAGAGGAATAGTTCTATTTCCTTGGGCATCTTTTCTATCATATTCTTGTTATTATCATCGATTTGTATCCCTACAAAGGCAAGGTTGTTTCTATGTATGCTCTTCAGAGAACTCCTGCTCTAGTAGTATTTTCTAGTATTGTTGTGGCTCTCTTTTTCCTTGCGAAAGGCCTCATGATGTGGGCTACTATCATAGAGGGTCTGTAGGGAACATACAACACACATCATAATTTAGAAATAGACTGCCCGACTGCAAAGACTGGCCTATTTGGTGGAGCTGCCTTCCTGGTTTTGGATACCTCTTTGTTTTGGTTGATTTGCCAAATGCTTAATCTTAATGAAAGAGAAGATTATGAATTAGATGAGGATGAGGATCTGAAAGGGAAGTATGGACAGGTAATGGCTATAGATTATAATCCTTTTAGATGACCATAACGACATAGTTTGAAGCATTTTTTTTTATTTGTCCATTTTTGAAAGCTCAGTATGGAGGTTTAAAATATTTTTGAAGGCCACTTTGAACCCTGAGGCATGTATGCTCTCATTGGAAGAATATTTTGGGGCTGTGTGCCCAATTCAAAGGGTTTCATTGCAACAGGTTGCAGGAATTTTGATGGAAGAAGTCATGCTATCAAAGGGATTTTTGAGGTTGGGTGTTTAAATGTACTAATCTGCCGGAGACAACAAATCTATAATGCCAAGCTTTTCTCCATGCAAAACAGTTTGCTGAAAAAAACAAGGAGTAACTTTACTTTTCATGGTTATTTCTTTAAAAATGGATTGATACTAATATCATGAATTGAGTTAATTTCAACACTTTGATTTTCCTAAAGCTGTTTCATTTGGCATCTATTTTTGCGTAACAATCACTAAGAAATTGGCCATTTCTTTTTGAACATACTTATGTTCTTTATGCCAAGTTTTTTTTGCAGATTTCGGATGATCAACTGATCATTAAGGAAACTAATTGAGTGCTCAATTCATCTCCAAAAGACTAATTTCATGAGAAATTCTAAAGAACAAGTCCATGAACATAAACGACATTTCCAGAAAATTACGAATTTTTGCAACTTCCTGTAATAGTTTAATCGTTTGACATGTTGCATGACATATTAGAAAAATTGGAAGAGCTGGGTTTGTTCTTAAATGTACAAGCATGATGAAAAACCTCTCCACACTTGAATTCGACATCTCCAAGTGGCTGGTCAAAGACTAGTCAAACTCACTATTTTTAGCAGAATTCATGAGCAGATTTGCTATGTTTGAAAGTTTGCATTCCATTGAGAGTTTCCATTCCATTGCTATATTTGAAAGATTGCATGCCATAATTCCAGCAAGAGTCATTATCCATTTCCCATTACACTTCATTCTCTTCAATCCTAACTCACCAATAAAACTAACAAGGCTCATCTACAAGCTTTTTGTCCCACCTTACATATTCATTGTCAATTTCCTTTTCCTACACTTGCCAATAAACCCTACTTCCATACACCATTGAGTCAAAGTCCTCGAGTCTAATTATCTTTGTAAAAACACCTAGAGGCTTGCATGCCTTAATGGCAAGTACTCTTGCCAATGAACAATGGGAGTACATTAATATCCCTTGTTCGTTGGATCTTGTAGGTGACTTGACCACAACAAACTTATTCGTACCTACAAAGATGTCTTAGGCATATTGACTCCCATTGGAATCAATGGTGGGAGCTCTCATGTTGACTAGTGGAATTCATTAATGGCCACTAAGTCAAACAACTTCTTGCTATGTTTGACACCAACACATTTAATCACATAGTAAGATTTGTGCCATCGACCGTTGAAGACTTGAAGACCCATATTTCGTAGCAGATGAAGCAGATTTCCTTTCATTCTTTTTTCAGTTTGTCATGACTTGAGGACAAGTCAATAAATAAGGCTAGGGGGGGGGAAATGTAACTTCTATATTTTGTAAACCTTCCAAGCCTTATACATTTTTAGTCGCATTCAACAGCAGATTCCGAACATTTAGCAGAGAAGATCCAGCAACAGATATGACAATACAGATCCGTCTTTCATCCACAATGTAGTGTCCCCAAGGCCGAGCCCCGTTGTAAAAAATGTTTTGAAAGGAATTGTAATTATGTTTTATAGGCTGGTGAGCCAAGTTCTTATAAGCTGGAGACTTATGTGTTTGTTAGGCCAGGGAGCCTAAGTGTTGAAGGTTAGGAGCCTGCTGTTGTACTTGTATGTATGCAGAACATTTAATAAAATATAAACACCACCAGGTGCAGACTGACCATGATGAATGAGTGAAGGGGGACTGAGCATCCACAGAGTGGGCAAGGAATTAGGGACTGGAAGGTGGGAAAGGGGCTAAGTGTTGAGCCTGGGGGCTAAGCCTAGGGGGCTTAAGCCTGGGAATACTATTTTAATATTATTCCAAAAAGACATGTGCATTTTGTGTTTTATCCTAAGTTTTGGCAAGGGAGGACGTACAAGGGTGGTGCGTGCTGGTGGAACGCATGCAGTTCCATGGGTGACAAGTGTCAACCCTGACGCATGCGAATAAACGGCTAGGGTGAGCCATGAGAAAGGTTCCTCCTCCTCCACTCGACCCGGGGGTGACTGCCAGAAAGAGAACTGGTCTGACTCCTGCAGAGAAACCCTCGTGCATCCTCTGAACCGAAAAGGCGTGTATCTGTGTTTTTTCCGGGATAGCCAGTACATCCCCTGTCTGAATAGTTTGAACTGTTGACCCCCACGTGGATTGTTTGTCACGCATTCCTGACAACCAGAGCGTGAGTCTATCCTGTGTTGGCGGATTTGGAAATAAGAAATGACCTACCATTGTTGAAAATGTTGGAAAGCCCGTGTCTGTTTTCCCCGTGGGTTGTTGTGACCACGCAGTGCTGGACTGCGTGGGGTCTTGTTGGCCTGTGAGCGATTCTCTCTAGGTGAGAGAGTGCGTGGAGGAAGGAGAGGACTCCTGGAAGGAACCCTATAGCTAACACAGAGCCCGGAGACTTCTGGTCCGACCTGTTTCTGTAACCCAAGGCAAGGGAGATTAGTAGCCGAAGGACTGTCTAGGTGACAGATAAGGTGTATTCTCCTGGGGTGGAACAGGCATGTGGGGAATGAGGGACTGTGGGCAGTGAGCGTGGGAGGTTCCTGGGAGAGAATTCCTTCCTTGTGGTTATGTGTTGTTTTCCCTATAACCTCAGCTAGCCTAGTATTCCTTGTCTTGGGGTGGAGCTTAGTCCCAACTCGGGGGTGACCCACTGCTGAGCTGATGAGCAGTGTGGTCTAAGGCTGGGAGGTTCATGGAAGGCATGCACTTGGTTGGTGGAATCTACCATTGATAAAGATAAGTATCCGATTATTCTTTAATCATGTTTTGCATGATTGTGCTGCTTATGTATCGTGTTTTCCGCTGTGTATATGAATTAATATGAAAAGTTAATTGCTTGCTGATTATGGCAGTAATTCATATGAATACTCTGTGTAGAATGTGTTTATTTGTTTAAATGCATGTGGGTTAAATAACATCTGTATGAGTTATGTACAAAGTGGTGTTATAGTCTTCTTTTAAGAGCGATTAAAACTTAGTAGCAGAAAAGGTGTGCTACAGTTTGGTATCAGAGCCATGGTTTCGACATAGAGCCTAGATGGGCCAGTGGAGCGGTCTTTGGACCCAGAGTGTGAAGGAAATTGGGTCTAGAAGGCCAATTTCAGACCTTGGTTTTCCCCAAAGTGTCAAGGAGTTACTTGACGAGTTTTTAAGCTTAGGAGGTTTAGCGGCGTGTGAAACCACAGTCGGGGTGGTCTATGGCCACAGGGAAATAGGTCTCCACACCAATAACGTTAGAACCTTAGGATCTGCTCGGGAGGGAAGGTGGACCCTCGTGACCATTGGATCTGGAGAGTATGCGTAGGGTTTAAATCCCTTTTGAATCGCATAGGAGTGTGGGAATCGCGATACGCGAACTCCCGAAAACTCCGGAATGCCAAAAAGATCTACGTCGTTGATCTGAGGAGGGGATCTGACCATTGGATTCCATGCTTGGATTGGACTTGGATGCATGAATGCGTACCATGTGCTAGTGAGTCGAGAAGATAGGCAAGAGTGGTGGGACCCGATGACGTCGTTAAAATCAATGTGGACCCTCCTGAATGTACCACATGCCACGACGATGAAGGGTGAAAGTTGTGCTATGGGCTTGGAGAATAAAGGAATTCGCAATTTCGGGGACTCGCGAGATAAGGGCATGGGAGCTTGACATTGAAACTCGCGAAGTCACAAAGTAGCGAGAACGAGAAGAGAAAAGTCAACATCGCTTCTCGGGGTTTCGTGAAAGGGAGGTACTAGAGTTGGATACCACAACTCACGAAGGTGTGAGTAACGAAGAGTGCTAGCACTTAGCCCTAGACTACGGTCATGCGTAGAAGATGCTAGCGAGGAGGGAGCCATACCCATGTCGCATCTCGGGTATCGACGTTTAGAGGAAATGAGTCGAGGGTCTTCGACTCACGAACTTGCGAGATCGCGAGTTGCAAAAAGGGTGACTTTGGTTACGAATATTTAACTGCTGGATCTTCGTGGATCGAGATTCTGAAGTCCGTAGTCCCAGAATTTGCAGAGCCCAATGAGATCTTAGGAAACTTATTTGGATCGAAACGTCTTTTGTTCTTGTTCATATTGGGTTATAAATGTTGTGGATCGTTCGAGAGGTTTTAATGGCTTGACAAACTTCGAATTGAATTTCACAGTGTGTGTGTAGAGTTCAACGAGAGACAGGATTCCAGTTAACCAACGTCGAGTATGGAGAGGGAAAAGGTGTAGATTTCCTCCGAAACAGAGGACGAAATGGTAGGAAGGGATGTAAATTCGAGAGTCGAAGGAAAAAAATCTAATGGGTACGGAAAAGAGATGGATAAGGAAGAACATATGATGCAACTCATCGAAAGATTGCAGAAAGATGCCCAGGCTTGCCTAGCTGATAGCCGAAATCTCATGAAAATCATGGATTGACAGGGTGAATTCAACTTAAAAATGTTGAAGAGCCTGGAAAGAATAGAAAATAAATTGAAAAAAGGGAGTGACACAAGAAGATCAAGAAGTGTCAGAACCCCTGAGAGGAGAAGGAGATCGAGGAGTGGTAATAGATATTACCATCTCTCCCCGAAGCATTCTGGCAAGGAGACACACAGTAGTTCAAGCCTGTCCCCTACCAGAAAACACCAAAAATATGGAAAGGATGAATTGAAAGGGGAGATGAAAAAAATTAAGCCTCCAACATTTGATGGAGAACATAAGAAGGAGGAAGATGCTGAGACATGGTTGCTTGGCATGAGGAAATATTTCCAATTGCAGAATTATTCTACCCATGAGGAAGGAAGAATTGCAATGTACCAGCTGAAAGGAAAAGCATCCATGTGGTGGGATCAGTTGGTGTAGGTGCAACACATCAGAGAGAAAGAGGTCACGTGGAAGGATTTTAAGAGGTATTTTGAGAAGAAATACTTGACCAAAATATACTATGACAAAAAGATGAAGGAGTTCTTCGAACTCAAGTTGGACAGTATGACCATTGACGAGTATGAACGAAGTTTTCTGGAACTACTGAAGTATGTTCCATTCATCAAAGACGAGACTGTTAAAATTCAGAGGTATCTGAGTGGACTACCACCTTCCATTGGTGACAAGATTTAGTATGACGATCCTAAGACCATGGAAGAAACCATAAGAAAGGATAAATGTCTATACGAATAGCAAAGAGAAAAGCCTACCTTTCGGAAGGCTTGGGATGACCAGAAGAGGATTAAGAAGGAACATAGGCAGAAGGGAAACATGCCTCCCTCTTTCAGAAACAGTCCTTGGGGATAGTCATCTTTTAGAGAGCCTAGGAAAGTTGAAGGGAGTGAGTAGATGCCAAGACTACCACCTATGGAGTATTGGGGCTGTAAAGGGAATTATAGGTACAGAGACTGCCCCCATAGAAAAGACAAAGCAAGAACTGTCCATACTGTTCAGCAAGCTGAAACAGTGGAGGATATGGGCAGTAGAATGCCGAGGATCTACGCAGCCCTGGACAATAAGCAAGCAGAATTTCAATCGCACATGATTGAGGTGGAAGGTATGATCAACAACCGACCACTTGTTATTTTAATTGATTCAGGGGCTAGCCATAGTTATGTAGATCCTAGAGTGGTGGAAAGTTTGCATCTAACGAGGAGCCAACATGAGAAGTCTTGGTTAGTGCAGTTGGCCACAGGGACCAAGAGGAAGGTCACTGAATTGGTTAAGTCCTGTTCAATGGACATGAAAAGAATGAGCACTAAGGCTGAATTGAACATTCTGCCTTTAGGCTCATACGATTGCTTAATTGGGATGGATTGGTTGGACCAACACCATGCCCTTCTAGATTGCCGTAAAAAGAGGTTCACATGCTTGAACAAAGAGGGAAATCAGGTAACATTCCAAGGAATTCCCAGAGCCGTGGCTATGAGGGAAATCTCAGCCATGCAGCTGAAGAAATGTTACCGGAAAGGCTGACAATTATATGCAGCTCGAGTGGAAGAAGCATCTCGAGATGTAGTATCGAATCTGGAAGATCATGAAGTAGTCAAGGAGTTCAAGGATGTATTTCAGGAGGTACTTGGACTACCTCCGAGGAGGGACATCGATTTTTCTATAAATTTGATGCCTGGAACAGTTCCAGTTTCGAAAGCTCCTTATAGAATGAGTACACCAGAACTTAAGGAGTTGCAATTGCAGCTCGAAGAGCTACTAAAGAAAGGTTACATTCACCCCAGTGTGTCACCGTGGGGAGCCCCGGTCCTCTTCGTGAAGAAGAGAGATGGGACGTTGAGGTTGTGCATTGATTTTCGGTAGTTGAATAAGGTCACTGTCAAGAACAAGTATCCTCTACCAAGGATTGATGATCTTTTTGATCAGTTGAAAAATGCGAAAATATTTTCGAAAATAGATCTCCGATCAGGATATCACCAAGTGAGAATAAAGGATGAGGACATCAGCAAGACTGCCTTTGGAACAAGGTACGATCATTATGAGTTCACGGTGGTGCCGTTTGGGCTGTCCAACACACCTGTTGTTTTCATGTACTTAATGAATGGAGTGTTCAGAGATTATTTGGACAAGTTTGTCATAGTCTTCCTGGACGACATCTTGGTGTATTCCAAGACAGAGGAAGAACATGAGCAACACCTGAGAATGGTGTTGCAGGTGTTGAGAGAACACCGACTGTATGCAAAACTGAGCAAGTGCTCATTTTATCAAAGGCAGATCCATTACTTGGGACACATTATATATGAATAAGGGATCGCTGTGGATCCTGAAAAGGTAGAGGCCATTCGAGAATGGCCAACGCCAAGGAATGTGGCAGAAGTTAGATATTTTATGGGTCTGGTGGGCTACTATAGGAGATTAATAGACAGATTCTCAAAGATAGCTCATTCTATCACTTCCTTGCAAAGGAAGGAGAAGAAGTTCCAGTGGACTGAAGAATGTGAGAGAAGCTTCCAGCGATTGAACCAGCTGCTAACTAGTGCTCCAATCCTGAAGATTGCAGATCCAAACAAGGATTACGTAGTGTGCACAGATGCATGTAAGGAGGGGCTGGGAGGAGTTCTCAGCCAAGAGGAATTTGTAGTTTGTTATGAATCCCGAAAGTTGAAGGAACATGAGAAGAATTATGCCACTCACGATTTAGAGCTGGAAACAATCGTCCACGCCTTGAGGAAATGGAGACATTACCTCATGGGCAAGAGATTCGAGTTGAGAACAGACCATAACGGTCTGAAGTATTTATTTGATCAACTGACTTTAAATGCCAGGCAAATCAGATGGCTGGAGTTCCTGTGTGAATATGACTTTGATATCAAGCATATCAAAGGGAAAGAAAATAAGGTGGCTGATTCACTCAGCAGAAAAGTGCACAAATTACATGCTAAAACCATTAGCATGTACAGAACTGAGATTAAAGACAAAATTTTGGAAGCTGCCAATGCTGATTTGCAGTACAGAGATCTAGTAGCAAAGCTACAACAGCGTGAGAGACCACAAACCAAGGAAAGTTACACCTTGGGAACTGATGGTTTACTTCTGTATAAAAACATAGTGTATGTACCCAATGTCCGAGAATTGAAGCTGGCAATTCTAAAGGAGATGCATAACGTGGATTATGCTGGACATCCTGGATATCAGAAGACTATGGAAGAAGTCAAAAGCCATTATTTTTAGTTGGGTTTTAAGAAAGAAATTGCTGAATACATCACCAGATGTATGGAGTGCCAAAAGGCTAAGGCGGAACATAGGCACCTAGCAGGGTTGCTGCAACTTTTACCCATTCCCGAGTGGAAATGGGACGTGGTAACAATGGATTTTATCATCGGACTACCTAGAACAAGCAAGCATCATGATTCAATCATGGTGGTGGTGGATAAGCTTACTAAAGCTGCCCATTTTATTCCACTGAAAACCACCCACAGAGCCGCTGATGTTGCTAATATCTTCTTAAAAGAAGTTGCACGCTTGCATGTAATACCTAAGACAATTGTGTTTGATAGGGACCCGAAATTCACTTCGAATTTCTGGAAAGGACTGTTTAAGGGATTCAGAACAAATATGAACTTTAGCACAGCGTATCATCCCGAGTCTGATGGACAGACAGAGAGAGTGAACAGAGTAATAGAAGACATTATGAGAATGTATGTGATGGATAAACCATCAAGGTGGGAAGACTACCTGCATTTGGTAGAATTCGCCTACAATAATGGGTATCATGCATCATTGAATATGAACCCATTCGAAGCACTTTATGGAAGAAAGTGCAACACTCCAGTGAGCTGGGATAATCCAGCTGACAGAGCAATAGTTGGGCCTAAGCTACTCAAAGAGATGGAAGACCAAATGATAAGAATTAAAAATAATCTAAAAGTTGCCCAGGACAGGCAGAAAAGTTACGCGGATAGTAACAGAACCCATAGAGAGTTCAAAGTGGGTGACCATGTTTTCCTGAAAGTGAAAACTAACAGGAGTTCCTTGAGGCTGGGAAGTTGCGCCAAGTTGGCAGCAAGATTTTGTGGGCCATTTGAGATCCTGGAAAGGATTGGGCCGGTTGCATACAT
>ML790724.1:202411-217127 GCA_009831015.1 Picea engelmannii
GAACCAAAGTACAATCTCTTGTAAAAGAGTATTGGCTCCTGCTACATCAAACCCTCGTGAGAAGGAACCAAAGTACAATCTCTTGTAAAAGAGTATTGGCTCCTGATACATCAAACCCTTGTGAGAAGGAACCAAAGTACAATCTCTTGTAAAAGAGTATTGGCTCCTGCTACATCAAACCCTCGTGAGAAAGAACCAAAGTACAATCTCTTGTAAAAGAGTATTGGCTCCTGCTACATCAAACCCTCGTGAGAAGGAACCAAAGTACAATCTCTTGTAAAAGAGTATTGGCTCCTGCTACATCAAACCCTCATGAGAAGGAACCAAAGTAAAATCTCTTGTAAAAGAGTATTGGCTCCTGCTACATCAAACCCTCATGAGAAGGAACCAAAGTACAATCTCTTGTAAAAGAGTATTGGCTCCTACTATATCAAACCCTCCTTTAGGTAGTTGAATCTTTCTATATCTATATATTTTAGGTAGCGCTTCTAAGTTTACCTTCCCGGGTTGACATTAAATGAACTCTGATTGACATTATGAATAAGAACTAAACAATGGTCTTTTCACAAGGCATAAGATTGCACATATTGTTGAACCTGTCAACTACCACAAATGAATAATCATGTCCCTTCCTAGTTGTTGGTAAACCTCCCACAAAACCCATCGAAATTCTTTCCCAAGGTAGAGTGGGTACATGTAAGGGATGGTATAAGCCTCATTTTTTAATTGTTGGGATTGCTGGAACAATAAAGTATGCATCCTCTAATATGCAGTGCTACATATTCTTACATTTTGAGCCAATACACATACCTTTGTAAGTTATCAATTGTCTTCCCAACACCAAAATGTCTTACAACTTTGGAGGTGTGAGCCTCTCTTATAAAATGCAATATTTCATTTTTAGGAACACAAATCTTGTCTAGCTTGTATAGTAATCCACTTTGGAGATGATATTCAACTTCAGTATCACCTTCTTCTACTTGAATTTGGCCTTGTAGCTGCTGAAACACCCCCTTGAAGTCCTCATCTTCCGTGTATGCCTCTTTTTATCCATCATGGGTAAAAGGCTCCATGTGCACAAGAGTTCCCAAAGATGTAATCTTGGATGTGGGTGGTCTTGAAAGCATGTCTACCAACTTATTAGTGCTACCCTTATTATACTTGATGAATAGATGAAATTGTTGTAAAAATCCCATCACTTGTAATGTCTAGTTTGCAGAAGTTTACTCTAGGCCTACAAATATTGCAGTGGATGGTGATATGTGTGGATAATGGTTTCCTTACCTATTAGATAATGCTTCCACTTATTAACATCTTGAACCAAGGTATAGAGTTTCTGATCATAGTTAGGGTAGTTCAATATTATCCTATGAAACATTTCAGAGTGATATCATAATGATTTACCTCATTGCATCAAAACTACTCCCATGGCATACCCACTTGCATCTATCTCCACTTAGAAAGGATTTTGCAAGTTTTATAATGTAAGAACTGGTGATTGAATATTCTTTCATTTTAGCTCATCTAAATATTTTTTATATTTCTTTCCCCACTAGAAACTCTTAATGCTCATTGTTAGGGCGTGGAGTGGTGTAGCTATTGCTGACAAATATGCTATGAACTTTCGTAGGTACTTTGCTACTCCAACAAAGCTCCTACTTTAGTGAAATTAGTAGGAACTGACTATTTTATGATGACCTGCATCTTTGCAAGATCTATCTTGAGCTCCCCTCCATTGATCACATGCCCCAAATATTGTTGATCTAACTCACATTTCTTGAGGTTAGCCAGTAGCCAATGCTTTTTTTAGAGTCTGTAACACTTTCATAAGATGTGATATGTTCTCCTCATAGGTAGAGATATATACCAATATATCATCCAAATATACTTTAACAAATGAATCTAAATATGGGTGTAATACATCATTAATTAGTCTCATAAATGTAGCTAGTGCTTTACATAGAACAAATGGAATGACCAACCACTCATACAAACCTTACCTTGTCTTGAAGACGGTTTTCTAGGTGTCTTCTTCTTTGACACATGCATGGTGGTATCTTGATTTTAGATTCAACTTGGTAAAGTACTTGGCATGGTGCAATTTGTATAACAAATAATCAATCTTGGGTAGAGGGTACCGATTATTGAGTGTAATATTGTTTAAAGATCTGTAGTTGATCAAAATACATCAAGTCCCATTGTTATTAGGTACAATGATGATAGGTAAGCCACAAGGTGAGGAGCTTGGTTTAATGATTCCCTGCTCCAACAATTGCTGCAACTATTTCTTCACTTCATATGCTTAGAGAACAAACTATCTATACAACCCAATGTTCGGTAATGGTGAGTTAGGCAACACATGTATCTCGTGCTCCACTTCCATATTAGGTAACATCCTTTTAGGTTCTTGAAACACTCCTTTGTATACCTATATAAACTTCTCAAATTGTTTTTTTTTCTCCTTAGTACATCCCTCCAAGGATTCCTTTACCCTTATTGATTCATCACCCGGTTGATTCTCTCTTAAAAAAAGAAACACATATTTCTTACTAGAACTAATCAACTTTTTGTCTTGGTTGACACTTACTAGTGAGATCTTTGATTTACCTTTGTGTGCATTGATGATGCTGGAATTCCAATCCTTGATTATGTAGTACTGGTTTTCTCTCCGCATGAAGATTACATCCCTCATATATGATCCATCGGATCTTTTAATGACTATGGTTGAGTTTTAAATTGCATCTGTTAATTAACCATTTTAAGAAGCTTAATGAAAGAATGAGGAAAAGAGAGGAATTATGACAGCCATATACACATTTTCAGATCTGAAATGAAATAATAAACAACAAACCATAACACGAGAATTGATAACGGAGTTCGACACAACGTTGCCTACATCTCCGGGCCTTTGTCTCTATGGGGGAGGCTTCTTTATTTCTGTTAAAAATCTCAAAAGTACATTGCAACAATGCCAATTGGATACAAGACTGATCTGGTCATGTTCTTCCAGATCTCAAGAACCCAGCAAAGAAAACGGCACGCAAAACGGATGTCCGGAGCTCCCATAAATGGCCCACAAGCCTCTGCTCCTCAATAGCTTCCCTGCATAAAAATGGCTTTGGCTTGGATTCCCTTCAGCATAACTCTTCTCTGACTGTCCTCCATGGCCTCAAACAGGCCTGGTTTTTATAGATCTGAAGTTGGTTATCCATCCCCAACTTCCTCCCAAAATTTGGCCTCCAAAAATGCCCAATATCTCCCCAAAATGGATAAAATCCATTATTAACAGGCATAGAAATCAAATAAAAATAAAAAACAATAACAAAAAACCCACTTTGTTTAATAATAGGGGATAATACCCCTTTGTCCAATGCGCCCCCCCTTGGCAGGGTCATATGGGGCCATGTGGCCGAGCGCTAGCCCCTCGGGCTATGTGCTGGCCCTTCCCACTCTTGCCAGCTAATGGTCTTCGACGCATATATATGGAACCATGGGCTAACTGCCATAACCCCCGCACCTTGTTCGGATTAGGTCCGGGTCATGTGTAACCGCCTGAGAACCAAGGGCTGATCCCTATCCGCCGAGTGCCGGGTCGTATGGGAGTCGACACATCCGCGGTTGAAACCATGGGCTGGGGCTAAGCCCCAGCCCTTTCCGCCTCCGATTGATCTATGACTTCAATTCAAATAAAATAATTGCCGTATAGTTTATAAGAAACACCCATGGGGTGGGTGGTTAGCCCGGTCCTGCCAATCCATGGCCCAGAGGAGAGGTTGGGGGTTCGACCCTGGTGGAGACCATATAATTTTATACAAACCACGAGCCAACCACAGGGTGCCACGTGGCAGCCCATGACTGGGCCACATGGCATCTCAACAACCAATAAAAAATTTCCACCTGTTGAGTGCTGATTCATCCATGTGTCTGCCATGTACCCTACCACCTACCAGCCTGTGCCACATCACTTCCCTGTCAGCCTTGCCACGTGTCTACCACGTCAGCCTGTGCCACATGTCACCCTTACAATGGTGACACATGTCACCCTCTGACTGGTCCAACTGTACCTGTCATACTCCCTGTCACCTGCCATGTGTCATCACTAGAAACTACCATGTCATCTGTACGGTCGTACGGCTTGTACAGTCAACCTGCCACGTGGCGCTGTACGAACTGTACAGTCATCCACTTTTTTTCCCTGTTTGGGTTTTCAGACAGAATGCGATATCTTTCGCATACAAAGCCCATTTGATGAAGTAAATATATGGCCAGAATCAGGAAGACGAGATGGACGCAATGGTGTTGATTTCGTTGGATTCCGAGCACTTTCATTTTTGAGCCTTTTTGAGCCCTGTCAGGCTTCTGGATCAATATACATGTATGGGATTTCGAAAACTATACCACACATGTCTAGGGGTACTACATCTAACTCCACTTCATCAATAAAATGTGCAATTACAACAAATTTTATCTTACACTATTTTGTGACCTTGATTTATCCATCCTTGTTCACCCACCACAATGGGTATGGGCTTGAATGATCATGAACATCCAACCCAAGCTTGTTGAATATATTGACTGCTATGAGATTGGCCTATGAAGTAGAATCAAATAGAGAATCTACCTTGGTCTTCTTGACTTGGATCTTGAATCTTGATATGGAAGAGTTTTATCATCTCCTTCTCTTCCTTGTGATGAAGGATACTCAGATTCACCTCCTTCTACATTGAAGTGTAGGCAATATGCTCATCCACATCTAAGCTGGTATCTACCCGATTTCTTATATCTGTGGCTAGAAGGTTCTTCTTCTTGGTATCCTTCTTATGGTTCTCAAGGTTCAACTTTAGATGTAGTTTCCAAAACTTTTATTTAGTGTGACCATCGATATCCCAATGGTTACAGTGGTTACTTGCAACCTTGCATTGATGTGAAATGGTTGTTGTCTTCTTGTCTTTCCTTTTCCACTTCTTATTTTCCTCCTTGGAAGTATCTTGGTGCTCTTTCTATTTGGAACCACTTGGTTTTCATTTCTTGTGGCCTATATTTTCCAAATACTGTGCTTGCACACATTCGTCATCAACTATCTTGGGATTAAAGAGCATAACTTGCTTTTGCAAACGACTATATAGATCCCCTAGGTACTTCAGGAGTACATATGGGTTCTTGGGAAGGATACCCAACATGATAACCATGTTTATAAATCATGTGGTGTAGTCCTGCACACTATGCCTTTGCCTTTTCCTGAAGTAATGTGAGTAGATCCAATGGTCCTCTACATACTCGATAGGGTAGAATTGAGACTTAATGAGAGTTTTGAAATCCTCCCACTTAATTACTAGCAGATCACCTCTCCAACCTAAGTGTCTCCATGAGGCTTTCCCAAAAATTTAATGCATGTCCCTCTAATTTTAGTCATGCAAACAAAATCTTCTACTCCTCATCTATATTGTGAACACTAAAATAGATCTCTAATTATTGTAACCAATGATTCAAATTTAATGCATTGATCTCACCTTGGTATGGCTTGATATCCACTTTTGCTTCCTTTTTTCAATAAAGGCCATGGTGAGGTATTGGAATTGGAACTTGGTTGCTCTTTCTTGGGCTCTTTCCTAGACTCCTTTTCTAGGTCTTCATTATCTCATGGTTTCTCCTCTGATTTGATCTCTAATTTAGAGCCTCCAACCTCCCTGAACGGTCCAAACCTTTTTTCTAGAGCTACTATGAGGAGGGTCATATTGCAAGAGATATCAACGACTTTCTCTTCTATCCTTGCAAATATCTCTTCTCCTAGATCTTGAGGGTTGTTGTGAATAGACTCATCCAACATGGCCAGGGTTTTGAGACTTTCTTCTTAAGACAATTCTTGGATCCTGCAACATTCCATAAATACCCCAAAGAAAATTTCTCTAATATCAATATGATCTGTAAACTTCCACAAATAATCCACCATAATTGTTCATCACAACAGATCTTATAATATGCCATAATATTTATTTTTATTTCCTTAGATCTCAGATTTGTTATCCCTAACTTATTGCTCTATTTTTTTATTATTATAGAAAATAACTGAAATACAAAAATAAAAGAACAAGCAAATGAAAGAACACCATCCACACAAATAAACACAATATTTACCCTGGAAACCAAATACATGAGACAACCCAACTTGAAGGTGAGGCCTATGCTTTGATCTCTTTTCTTCAGTTATCAAAATGCAAATACAAAGGAATGGGCACTCACTATGGAGTTTCCTATGACATTGTCTTTTGGAAGGTTGCTACAGAATCTTCCTCCTCCTTTGTTATGCTTTCAGAATGATACTCATATATGTTTTTCTCAGCTATGGAACAAGAAAAATACTAAAGAATGGAATCCCTTCTCCTCCTAGCATCCCAATATTGAACATAGCCCAATAGCTATGTTAAAAAATGGAATCCCTTTGTCATCTATCTCGATTCTTTGCATGTGAAAAAATTGGAGGAATCAACTTGTAGATCCATTTTAGTGACTGGTCCAAATTTGGAAATTTGGGTCCAAAAAACTGTCTAAAATATTTTGGAGCCATTTTGAGGCATCAAACAATACCTTTTTATGGTCCAAACTCTGATATGGAGCCTTTGTCTATATTATACACACTGATACCTTTCCAACGATGCAAGAATGGTCTCAATCAAAGTTTTTATGTGAAAGTTATGCCTCGTGCAAGTTGACCTACCGTATTGATCACCATGGTGAGAGTGGATGCCATGTCAACCTCCATTACTTAAACATGTGGGGCTAGAAATGTAGTGGATTTTATAAGAACATTCTAGAAGGTCCAATCCTGATCACTAATTGATGGTTGAGGAAGTCAATGCCCTAACCCTAGACGACTATCGAGCTATGTTAAATACCGGGCTAGTGGGAGGAGAAGGGGTTCCACTCAAATACAAAAGATGCCTTATTCTACACCAAAAATTTCACTTCCACATATTAGTCTTAGTTGACCTTGTCATGCATGAGTTCTAACCTTGCATTTGAACATGAATAATTAGTTTCCACTTATATCTCTTCTTTTCAAATTAGTTCTTATAAATGAACATAGTTGGTCCCAACTTTGAATCTGTGCACTAGCTCTTGGCAATGTAAATAGTGACTTTAGATGTACAATTGGAAATTTTTTAGTATGAAAACACCATTTGATAATATTTCTTCTTTGTTATCACTTTCTTATGTACACATCAATTTGGAGATGTTTGCTAATTGGTCTTTGACTTCCATCCTTTGGAATTGACTTCTTAAGATGCACAATTTTAGATTATAACTTTTAGTTGGTTTAAAACATCCATCCCATTCTAGAAACTATTTAGTGATCAACATACGACACTCCATTTTTGTCTTTATCATTTCCTAATTAAGAGCCAAATAATGTTGATTTGCATGTGCTTTGGGACAAAATGTCTTTTTAGGAATAAATAGTGTTCAACTAGGATATGCACTGAGACTGGAATCCTTTCACGCCCTAAATATATGTTTTAATATTTTATGTATTTTGATGTATTCACACATGATCTACGTATCATTTTAGGAGGATTTATGTACTCATGCATATTTGGTAACCAACATGTGGACCTACATAGTATGACTTTGACATGTTAAGTATTTATACTTGTGTTTGCATAGATAAATGAAATTAAGTGAGAGCATTGTATCATATTTCACTACACTCTATATTCCAATAAGATATTTATCAACTTCATTTACAACCAAACATATGTGTATTATGCACCACTTAGATGTTTTTTATATCTAAATTTATGTCCCAATTATTGTTATTATTATTTTTTTAATTTAAGCACATAAATTTGGTTAATAATCATGTTAAGCATTATGGTTTTATGATTTTATCTTTATATGTGATTTATGTGATGAGACATGCTATATCCAACATCTATGATGATTCCTTCATCTTCCTTGGTCAAGGGTGGCATTACGATTGATACCTAACTACTTATTAATCCTCTCAACTCCATGTTCATATACCTATCCTCAACAAATGGTACATGTTTAGGAAAAGGTATGGAGTACCTCACTGAATCGTTTTTAGATATTGCCTGGATAGAAAAAGATAGTTGGGAATGTCACCCGGGGTTTATAGCCTCAAAACTTTCACTCAATCCACAAGTATCAATTACAAAGGATCAAAGCTGATTTTATGATTTATATTTGTAACAATGTAAAAATAAAAATTTAATAAAAACTAGGTGAATGTATACATATTTTACATTGAAGTAAACATGGATACAAAAGTGAAAGGAAGAACCAAGTCATGAAAACACATGTATGAGACAGAACAATAATCTTATTTTATTTCATTCTAAGATACAAAACCATATTTCTCTTTTACAAACCCTTGTGAGGGTAGGGACCAAAGTCAGATTTAGAAGTCTCCGATGGGCACCATACAAAAAGACCCTGACCGTGAAATAAAATTGAAACTAATGATATGGATTAGATTTCCACAAAATGCTGCCACTTGACTCTACAATATATTTTTTATCAGCCATGAAAATTAATTCATAAACCAACAAGAATACACACACCATCAAAGATAAATCAAACACCTTTAAAAAAAGCTGCTGAATTGTATGATTCAGTTTTGAATCCTGCTGCCTTCAATAAGACCCTGATGTCATCAAGAGGATTAGGCTTTCAAGTAAACTGAGAAATGAATGAAAACTAAATCTATCTCACTAACTAGAGAGAAAACCTCTGTTTTGTAGTTCTCCTTCTATTCTCTCCCCCTGTCTCCTCATCTCATTGAGCCTTTATTCTTTCTCAATAAGTTGAGGTAGTTCAACTACTTTATTTAGTTAAGCAGAATTAGCTTAACTAATTAGTTTGAGATAAATAATTAATAATAATATATAAATAAGGGTCTAATTAATAATAACTAAATAGGTGGGACCCATTGTGACTCCCATTTATTTCATTTTTTAGTTATCTGACATAATAAATATTCAAATCATTCAATTAAAAAATATCTCCTTGAAACTCCTGCTTCATATATATATGCTCCAATGATAAATATCAACAGAATGTAATATAATCACATCCCCAAAAAACATTATATACAAGTTGTCCAAACAAAAATACTCAAATGAATGTTGCTGTCCAAAACAATGTCAAATACATGTTTGATGTTCAAAACTTTATCAAAATAAAAAATATTGTCTTCAACTTATAAAACAACCTCAATCATCAAAATCCATATTTACTATGTGAGGTAGGTCTCTTCTTGTTAGACAACACAAGTATTCCAACGGAGGACGAACTCCTTCAATAACCACTCACACAACTAGATCAAAGATCAACACACCGATGTTTTGACGTGGTAAAACCCCTATGGGGAAACATCTACGAACCCAACTAACGTGGCCACTTGGAGCAATTTATTAATCCAAGAGAAAAATGTTACAAAGAGATTTTACAAGAGAGTTTCTCACAATCGATCATCGACAAATGACCCTCCATTCTCTTTAAATAGAGATCATGGACCAATTGGGTGTTAAGCCACAAATCAATGGCCATTAAGATCGAGGTGAATATGAACTGTCAGATCACTCTATGTCGGGAACATATTGTGACCGTCGTATTTCCTAACTACAAATGCACACTAATGCATACTAAAGAAACACACTAAGAAACACACTTTTACCTAACAACACATTAGACCAAGTAGATCTTAACTAACTCCTAAGTGTCTAAATATCCTAACATCCCCTGTTAAGAACAACACTTGGGATAGGATTGAAGGATTTACAGTAGTGACACAATAGGAGAAGGAAGGAGGCATTAGAGCCTATCCCCCCTTAATGAAAACTTACTGAACTTCTAACATAGATCAAATTTTGGAAAACTTCGCTTCTGTAAGAGACTTTGTAAAAATGTTTGCAACTTGATCTTCTGTAGGGAAAAAGAGCACTTCAATAACTTGATCATGAATGAGCTTTCTGATGAAGTGCATGTGTATCTCAATGTGCTTACTGTGATGATGTTGAATTGGGTCTTTGGCGAGCCTGATGGTACTTTGATTGTTGCACCAAAGTCTAGTCGGATGCCGCTGCTGGAATCCAAACTCTGAAAGGATTTTTCAAAGCCATAAGGATTCCTGACTGGCATTTACCATTGCTTGGTACTCTGCTTCTGCTAAAGAAAGTGCAATAAAATGTTGTTTCTTACAGGCCCAAGTGACATGTCTGGAACCAAGGCTGAAAACATAACCTACAGTAGAGTTTCGATAATCAGGGTCGCCAGCCCAATCTGAATAAATGAAATCAACCAATAAGGGAGTCCCCCCTGAACTATAATGTATCCCGAATTGAATTGTACCACAAACATAACGAAGTATCCTTTTAGCTGCTTTCCAATGGATTTCACAGGGTGTTTGCATATACCGGGCAACAATACCAACAACAAAAGAAAGATCAGGACAGGTATGAGTCAAGTATAAGAGGCTACCAACTAACTAATGATACAAGGTTGCATCAAATTTGGGAGAAGTACAGGTGGAAATAAGATTGACTTCAGACTGGAAGGGAGAAGGGGATGGTTTACAATCATCCATGTGAAAGTGACAAAGAAGGTCGCAAGCATACTTAGACCGGGAAAGAAAAATTCCTTCATTGGTTTGAAAAACTTGAATGCCAAGGAAATAGTGCAAAAATACTAAGTCTATCATTTCAAATTTCTTCTTAAGGATGGTTTTCACATGGTTTAAAAGTTTTGATTCACTACCAATAAGGATAAGGTCATAAACATAAAGGACAAGGATTATGAGATGGATTCCTACTTTCTTGGTATAGACATTAGGATCAAAATGGCATCTAGAGAATCTAGTGGAAATAAGAAAGCTGTCCATTTTGGCATACCAAGATTGGGGAGCTTGCTTGAGACCATAAAGATATTTCTTAAGGCAACAAACAAGGCTAGAGTCATTCTGTGCATAGCTAGGAGGTTGTTCCATGTAGATTTCTTATTGCAAATCTTCGTGCAAGAAGGTAGATTTAACATCCATCTGATGGACCTCCCATTTATGTGAGGAAACAAGTTTTCTTCCTTTTGGAAGAGGTACAAGATCCCAAGTATCATTTTCCATTAAAGAACGATACTCTTCATTCATTTTTGTATCCCAATCTAGATGACTTGAAGCTTCTACAAATGTCTCTGGATCATGAGTTTCTGAAACTTGAGCCAAAAGAGAAAAGGCTCGCTGGAACTGTGAACGTGTTTGACGCTGATCTGAAGGATCACCGACAAGATCACCATCTACTTCTCGTGTTGAACGGACCCATCTAGGAAGCGGTGGAGCTGGTGCTAGTTCGGATTCAAAGGACTCATCTGGAGGATGGTGAGCAGGTGGAGGTGGATTTTCATCCTCACTATCATCATTTGAAGAAGAAACCAGAACAAAAGAAGGCACAAATTCCGAAGATGGCTCGTAGGCCGAAGAAGGCACAACCGCCGAATTAGGCTCGCAGGACAAAGAAGGCAAAAACACTGAATTAGGCTTGCAGGCCAAGATATTTTCATCAAATTTAACATCTCTTCTAATAATAATTTCATTACAATGTGGTTGAAGAAGTATATAACCTTTTACATCTTCAGAATAACCAACAAATATAAACTTTTCACTTTTAGGCTGAAATGCTTTCCTTTTCTCATCAGGAATGTGAGCCCATGCTATACTGCAAAATACAAGGAAGTGACTTACATTTGGTTTAATTTTAGTCCAAGCTTCTTTCAGTGTTATATTTTTAAGAGCCTTTGTGGTAGTGCGATTTACTATGTAATTTTCACAGTTGATTGCTTCCACCCAATAGTTTAGACTTAATCCCTTAGATTGGATCATACAATTAGCCATTTATTTTAATGTGCGGTTCTTTCTCTTAGCAACACCATTTTGTTTTGGTGTATATGGAACAATGTGTTGCATTTGGATGCCTTGTGTAGTGTAGTAACTTGTAAAATTATTGTTCACATATTCGCCTCCATATTTGTTCTTAACCTTTGAATTTGATGTCCAAATTTCTTTTCTACAAGGGCCTTGTAGGCCAAAAACTTGTCAAAAACTTCACTCTTAAGTTTTAAGAAGTAAACCCAAGTCGTCTGGAAAAGTCATCAATGAAAGTTAATAAATACTTGCACCCAGAAAAATAAGGATAAGAAATTGGACCACACAAATCACTGTGAACAAGATGCAAAGGGCTTGAGGCGTGCCAAGAGGCACATTTGTCAAAACTGTCCCAATGATGTTTTCTGAGAACACAACTGACACAAACACCATCTCTGCATGAAACAAGAAGAAGACTAGTCACCATCTGTTGAATACATAGTTGCTGCAATGACTGATAGTTTAGATGACCAAACTGCTCATGCCAAAGTTTGCTAAAGTCATCACTATGAGCAATGAAAACTGATGAAAAAGATGATGACCCAAAGTTGTCAAACTTGTACAACCTGGCAATATCATCATCAATTCCAGTTGCAAGAATATGCTTAGGATATTTTAGATCCTTGATTACAACTGGGTGAGGTGAAAACTCTACGGTTTTACCTTCACTTGAATGAGTGATTTGATATACTGATAGAGGGTTACAAGAAATACTTGGAACACATAATACATCATTGAAATGACCATTTTCTACTTGAACTATTCCATATCCTTCAACACTAAGAGATCTATCATCACCAACAAATATTTTCTTGGTGTTACATTCATTTAGAGCATAAAATATGTCTTTATCCTTAGCCATATGATAATATGCTCCAGAATCAATAAGTGTTAAGCCCTAATATTAGCTCATTACCCCTTAATTGGGGCATATTATATTAGTAATGTTATTTTATTTATGTCGTCTTTAGGTTAGTTGTAATTATACCTCCTAGTCTCCTATATATACCAATGAGACATTTTTATTTTGAATCATCTTGTACTTGAATATTTAAGTGGGGTAAAAGGAGGTTTCCCCCTCGAAGAGGCTTATTATCTGAAATTATCTATTTTTCAAGGCATTGAGTACTTTTTCTAAGGTTTTTATATGCTATATTGATATTTGGTTCTTAACATATGGCATTAGAGCTCAAGGTCTTGGGGTTTCACTGCTACATCTAAGACACCTTGGAATTTTCGCTATAACTTTTTTCCTACAATGTTTCAGAAGGAACGACTTGGAGGATAATTAGTAGATTGATCAAGGTACATTGGGTTCAAATTTCAGCTCCTAAGGCCTTATACTTTCGGAGATACAACCTGTACAAGATAGGGTTATGGAATCATCCCGAACTGAGTCATTGCAGAATTGTCGCTATAATTTTTTTTTATGTAATGTTTCAGACCATGAACTCAATAGACTATTCACAGAAATTAGTAAGGTATATGTGGTAAAATTTTTATCTTATGGGTCATCTTAAATTTGTATATACACCTTGTGTAAGATAGGGTATCTGACTAGTCCCATTGACTAGTCTCAAGAAGGTGTTCTAGGTAAAACAATTATAAATTCTTCCTAGAGTATCCAAATTGAGTGGGATTGGTTTCATTGGATCGTGGACAGTCTGTAGTATTTCTGGTACGAGTTTAATAATTTTATATCAATTATTTTTTGCGGGGCATGCTATACAAGTGAGATATCCTGGAAAGGACAAAAATCGACAAGTTGTGGGGAAGTTACCGTAAATTCCACTTGGCGCATCCAATTTTGATCATACCTATGGCATTGCAGAGAAAAAATATCAGAAAAATACATCAAAGAAAGTTTCATACCCAGAAGGGCCGAAACTTGGGAGATACAAAAGAAGAAAAAATGTCTAGCAGAACCACCTCAAAATCAAGGTTCAAAAGTGATACTTGGCCAACATGCCACCCAAAAAGGGAACTTATACACCAAATAAGCCTCCATGCAATCCTACTTGGACTCTTGATGAAGGTGAAGAAATGCGTAGGGACATAAATGATTTACAAAATAATATAGTAAGAAAATATAAACTACAAGAGATGGAAGCTAAGTTGGAGACAAAGATGGCTGGTTTAAAAGAGGAGATCATGGAAGAATTGAAAATTTTCATAATAGAGAAGACACCTGAAAGTGAAAATGCATCCCATGAAATTCATGATGAGGAAACAAGGAAGGTGAATCAAGAATGGAGAAACTCCAACTTTGGGTTGAAGACCAACCATGTTCCTAAGATCGATATGAGGAATTTTGATGGCAATGACCCAATCACATGGATACTTCAGATGGATTAATTCTTTGATCTACATAATGTGCCACATACACAAAAGTTACAAATTTCCTCTTTATATTTAGAACCTAATCAATTTGTATGGTATCGATGGCTTTGTTCTCACAAATCACTCGTCACTTGGACAATTTTCACGGAAGAAATGATAGCACACTACGAGGACACAAGGATCAATACCTTCTTTAGCCAATTGATAAATCTCAACCAAAAGGGTTCAGTTATCGAGCACATTGAGAACTTCCAAAGATTGAATATAAAGGTAACTGATATTCCAGATGAGCACTTGATTTATGTATTCATAGGAACTTTAAAGGATAACATTTAACATGAGGTTCGCCTTTGGGAACCCAAATCATTGGAGAATGCATTTAAGGTGGCAAGAAATGTTGAAAGTAAAAATATGGCTATGGCTACTAGAAGGACCAATCCTAAC
>ML790724.1:221222-232062 GCA_009831015.1 Picea engelmannii
AATGCAAGAAAAATCACTTGGACTTAAAGTTAGTACTTGATTTTCTAACTGTTGTGCTCAAATAATATTGTGTTTACCAAACACAGATTCAATCTTTTCCCAAGCTTCTTTGGGTTTATCAATTGATTGAAGGTGGAACCTTAGATCATGAGAGATGTACATTCTGATTAATCCACGTGCTTCGTCATTCATATTATCCCATTTGAATTTCTTATCAGCATCAGTGGGTGTTGTTTCCTTTCCCAAGGCAATCTGGTACATGCCTTTACTTCTTAATAAATCCTCCATATGGGATTTCCATTGGAAGTAGTTGGTGCTGGTAAGAAAGAAATTACTTGTAGAAACCATATTAAATATGCAGATAATATGGATTTAAAAACTGAAACTAATGATATAGATGGAAAGATCTCTAATAGTTAGACAGTTTAAAAAAAAAAGGCACTAAAAAATGGACTTCGGATATGAGAGTTATGCCCTTTTAAAAAAAGACATAAACAGTAACCAAAGGACCACGTGGTGGTGTAAGTTGCTTTATGAAGTGACCCACTTTTATAAAGAGAAGTGGGGATCACTTTTACAATGAAGTTAGTTTATAAAAGAAAAGTTGCATGCAAAATAAATAACTCTAAAATAAAATATTAAAGCTACTTATAGTGATTCACTTTTATACTTGAAGTGAAATACACTTTACAATTTTAGCATAAACTTTTTCAAAAAATGTAACAAAAGAGAGACTTGAACTGAAGACCTCTTACTTAATAATGCAACTTTTAACCAAATGGGCTAGCAAAACATATTGTATTGTTTTGCAAGAGGATTGGAGGTGTTTTTGTTGTTGTTGTAGAAGGTGGCCTTGGAGAGCGTGCTAAAAAAAAACTCTTTTCCCACAAGAAAAAAAATCGCTTCTCGATGACAACAAGGGTTAGATCTCGGTTAGCTTACCCAGAAGATGCACCTTTTCCTATCTATTTTTGATTTCCTGATATCGCATAGGGCATGGGGCAAAGAGCATACACAGATCTAAAATAGTAGCAACCCCAAAATAAATAATATAAAACCGAAATAAAACCAAAATAATACTTTGCAAAAATTAAAAAAATGCATATTTAGGCTTTATACCTCCGGATCTGACTGTAATGGCCATATCTTGGGAAAAAATAAACCTTTTTGAGTGAAACAAAAAGTGTTCTTGACTGAAACGAGTGCTCTGGACGTAATGGAACAGTCCTCTCGGCCAAAAATGTATGAAAATGATAGAAAATAGAGATGAGACAACTGGGCTTCATAATCTCGATCTACAACATGAGCGGGTCTTCAAACATGCTCTGATACCATGTTATACAACACATGTATTACAACAAAGGAAGAACACCTTCAATAACCACACACAAAACCAGATCAAATATCAACACACCGATTTTTTGACGTGGTAAAACCCCTACGAGGAAACATCCATGACCCCAGCCAATGCAACCACTTGGAGCATTTTATTAATGCAAAAGAAAAATATTACAAAGAGATTTTCTCACAATCAATCATTGAAAAATGACCCTCAATGCTCTTTAAATAGAGATCATGGACTAATTGGGTGTTAAGCCACATATCAATGGCTGTTAAGATCACAAAGAATATGAACCGTTGGATCACTCTATGTCGGGAACATATCGTGGCCATCAAATTTCCAAACTACAAATTCATACTAATGCATACTAAAGAAACACACTAAGAAACATACTTTTATCTAACGACACATTAGACCAAGTAGATATTAACTAACTCATAAGTGTTTAAATATCATAACACTTCTCGCTGTTGTTACTTCTACCATTACTACCCTTGCTGAAAAAACTCGTCATGTAGAAATATTTAATTAGTCATGAAGTTATTAATAACCCATACATGGAAATACACTTAAATAAATCAAGAGTTGGCTCTATTATTTACCACAAAACCCATGCAATGCATCCATAAAACTTTCATTAATTAATTGCCATATGAACAGGGGACTGATAAGGTCATTGGGAGTATGGGGGGTTTGTATTGTACGCAAAATGATATCATGGAGGGGAAAAGATTCATGAATATTGTTTGAGAAATCATAAAAACAATTAAACTGTGTATATAACCAACTCCCAAAACATCAATCCTCCATATCCATTTCTTATATTTTCAAATGGATTTTTCCCAAAAAAAGAAAAATAAGTAATAATAGAACATCGAGTGTAAAAAGTGTAAGTGGGATAATGAGGGTAGTGTATTTTACGTAAAATGATATAATGGAAGGGACTCCCATGGATATTGTTCTATCATATATCAAACAATGCCATTTTCAAAATCAATTAAATTTCCAAACCTTTTACTGTTTCAAAATTGAAATTCAACACTCTGCTTCCAAAATTCCAGAACTGGTGTTTGGCTTCAATGTTGTTCATTTGCATTCCATAATTTCATTTCACAAGGATCATTTCATAATTTTTTTCCCAAGAAACATTCAACAATAATAACACAGCTTGTGCACAACAGAGTCGAGGAGACACAACATCACAATAATCACAATAATCACAACCAACAATAGAGGAGTGGACAGACTGTGGTCCATAATATTAACACCAGTACATTTTAAATCACTACAGGGTTCCACGAAGTGGCCACAAAAGGGATCCCTGTGTATAAAACTATTTCAACTGAAACTTCAAATAACCATGCTTTCACATTTCCCTTTCATTTTGGTTTGAAAGACTCATTCAATGCGTATTTAATTCATACATAGAGGTACTCTTTGCATATGGAATCAAACACACAACAAGTCGTTTCCTTTAAAAATATTTTTGCAACGTTGCCATCACCCCAAATGTTTCCACAGGACAGACCATATCTCCTTTTAACATTTAAAAAAAAATAATCTTGGCATTCTTTCTATCATTGCACAACAAACAAATGGACAAAACCCATGACTAAAAAGAGCACGAACAACGTCTCTATTAAACTTTGGGTCGACCACCTCCACAACATTTTTCAAATACAAGGTTCGATATATAATCATCAACAGGGATGTGGTATAAGAGGAGGAGCTAACCAATGGTTCGAGGGTTTGGCCAAAGGGGTACCTTCAACAGTCTAACACCACCAAAAAAATCCCACGGTCGCATTTACAGAGCTTATACAAGTGCACAAGCATGATAGCCATGAAAGCCATACAATTAAATGACATGAAAAGTCTAAGATAATCCAAAAGCTGCAAATAATGGTACCATTTTTATCAGACATAGAGGAACCACCAAAGAAAACTAGAAGGAAGGCATGCCCTCCCAACAATATCTTCTTTTTAATGGAGCAAATATCATTTTACCAACAATAGAGGACACCCACACTATTTTTAACTGTAAATAATTCACATATAAATGCCACAAAGGCCAATCTTCAACAACCATCTATATGCAGTCGGAAATCCATAAATCATAAACTTGGAAATTCACAGACAGTGAGAAAACTCAAGAGCTAACTTTTGACTTAATTAAAGAGCAGAGCGAAAAAAATCCATGGATGGAGCAACAAGAAACTTCATACCTGTGTGTAAAATTTTCCAAGGAGAATTGACCAAGTCTGTATACCTCTTCCACAACTGAACAAAGTGGAGTAACAACAACCAACAAAATACCAAATGTGAAATGGCTAGGGTGGCGGGCTCGAGGTAGGTTAGAGCGATGTGCATTTACTGCATGGCATATCTACACTTACACATTCATCCATAGTCAGTACGAGCAAGCTAACCATACAACACATCAACCACTAACTCCAAATCAATTTAATGCAAGTCTAATACACCATAGTCTTCCTATGTTTCAAACTTACAAATGCACCAACCCTTTCAAAACTCCAATGTAACATACATTAAGAATGTGCTAGGGATACTATGTCCCAACCTTTAGACTTCCAATTTAAACAATGCACACAATCCTTGTAGCATGAAATCAAGGTAATCACCATATCACATACCATATGTAAATTGAACACTAGAGTGTAGATCCTTCATCAAAGTAAATTCCACATAGTAATACTTGTGAGAGATATATAAGAAAACATCATTTATTCTTAAGCCACATCACCCATAACATCCCATGATCAATTTAATGCAACAATTTAAAAGAAAATAAACTATAGAGCTCGTATCACAACCAAGTCATAAGCACATAAAACATAAGTGTTGGCTTTCCATCATAGTCACACATGGGTCCCACCTATTAGTATATTATTAAATATAAATAAATAATAAGGCATTGCAACCATTTGCAAGCAGGTACCCTACGTTGTGATTTTAGGCATCAAAAAACCGGCGACTCCACAGGGAAATCTGTTTCCAACATATTAAGAACTCAGAATGTCCGGTTTCGCAGACCAATGAAAATGGATCAAAGCATTATTGACAAGAATAGTTATGCAAAAGGGGGGAAAAAGATGGTTTAAGGGAAATAATGAGATATGATTTTGGTAATAACTCATGAAAAGTGGTACGTATGAGGGGGTTTGGTCCCATATGCATAACATTCAAGTAATATGTAACATATAATGCTTCTTAAAGCTTCAAGGATAATTTTTTTATGATATGCTCTTTTGAATCCCGAGATGGAGGGAAGAAAGGGATAGCAGAAATATGGAAGAAGACAAAATCAACTATCCTACAACAATGCTGAAAGAAAAAATAAATTTCAGTGATGTCTAAAAGGAGGACATCATGAAAACCATGTATATCTTTATTGTTTATTGATCAACAATACTTATAGAAGGACACTGTCATGGAAAAACTGATCCAGACTTTATCTCGACAAAAGATCATACAATCTAAATAGAACAGAAAAAGAGAAAGACAAAACTAAATAAACTAAAAACCCAATTTATTATTTATGTACAAAGGAAGGGGAAAACATCCTCGGAGTCATGTAGGATGGCGTTTTGTATAGAGAAATGCATCATCTATTTTGGATGGATGATTAATGAATTGAAATATTATGCACACAGAGTGTCTATCACCCTGCCAACCAACAAATGCGTGTGGCAAGGGTAGTGGGCCTATCAAGATCCAAAAAAAAGTGATTACCATCTTGGAGGACCTTCCAACCAACAAGACAAAATTTCGACTTGATATTGGAAACATGAGAATGATCAATAATATAAAGAATGATGGTTAGAAGTTTTGATGAAGAGGATAGAGTTAATGGGCTCTTTAAGCATTATAAGGTCATCATTTATGATCTCCTGATTAGGAAAAGAACTACCATGCACTGAGGGAGAAAATAAAGGATTCAAATGCATAGGAATCCCTTTAAATTTATCATCATCAAAATAAATCATGCATGCAAGGGAGATATGTATATCGTCATTGAATTCCTCAACCTCTTTGAACTGAAACAATGGGTTTGTGAAGGAATTCTGTAATGTAAAATATTGACTATCCTTATGAGAATTTTCAGAAAGAGAGTACACATATGAATCTATATGGCCCCTTGAATTCCCTCTTTCATCATCTTCATCATGGTCATGAGAAATACGAGGGATAGTGCTATTCAAATCAAGAGAATTAGTAGGCATCAAATAAAGCATTGTCAAAAGTAGGATTAGTAGGCATATCAGGACAATAATCCTTACAATCCTTTGTGAATATAACACTACGATATGTATGATTGTCCTCCTATAGACTCGTCATGAAGATAGAGGGATTTGTGTGATATTCATTTTTATCCTTTAAGAACAATCCACAGGTTAATTGTTCATGAGGACCATAGAAAAAGTCACATCGAGGAGGATCAGGGATGATTTCAGGTAGAAATTCAAAGTGACGAAAGATAGGCGGAGGAGGAAAGTCGATAAATTTTTTTACAAAAATTGATTCCCACATGAAAATTTGACTAGATATTATATGTCTAGACCAGTCTCCTGCTTTACCATGGAGGGAAAGTGGAAAAATATCTGCAGAAGTATGTATATCATAAACCCCAATAGATTGACAGAAGCTAAGGAAATCACCAATATGGTTCTGGGAAGATTCCCATAAGTTACCCTCGAAAAGAGGACAACTAACCATTGACAATGAGCTAAAATTAGATTTATACATGATCATGCAAGATAGGATTTGATAGATTCATGGAAAAAGGAAAAAAGAAGCTTATAAGCAGAAAAACATATGAACAATAAATACAAAATACAAAATATTAAAATACAAGAAACAAGAGAAACATGGATAATGGTTTTTTTTTGTTAATTTAAATTCCCTAGTATGGCCACCAAAATAAATGTTGAGGAAAAGGTATGGAGTACCTCACTCAATCATTTTTAGATCTTTCCTGGCTAGGACAAGATAGTTGGGAATGTCACCCTGGGTTTATAGCCTCAAAACTTTCACTCAATCCACAAGTATCAATTACAAAGGATCAAGGCTGATTTTATGATTTATATTTGTAACAATGTAAAAAAAAAAAAAAAAAAAAAAACTAGGTGAATGCATACAGATTTTACATTGAAGTAAACATGGAGACAAAAGTGAAAGGAAGAACCAACTCATGAAAACACATGTATGAGACAAAACAATAATCTGATTTTATTTCATTAAGAGATACAAAACCATATTTTTCTTTTACAAACCCCTGCGAGGGTAGGGACCAAAGTCAGATTTAGAAGTCTTTGATGGGAACCATACAAAAAGACCCCGAAAATGAAATAAAATTGAAACTAATGATCTGGATCAAGTTTCCACAAAATGCTTCCACTTTACTCTGCAAAATATTCTTTATCAGCCATGAAAATTAATTCATAAACCAACAAGAATACACAGACTATCAAAGATAAATCAAACACCTTTAAAACAAGCTACTAAATTGTATGATTTAGTTTTGAATCCCATTGCCTTCAATAAGACCCTTTTGTCATCAAGAGGGTTAAGCTTTCAAGTAAACTCATAAAGGAATGAAAACTGAAGCTATCTCACTAACTAGAGAGAAAAAATTATTGTTGTAGTTCTCCTTCTATTCTCTCCCCCTGTCTCCTCATCTCATTGAGCATTTATTCTTTCTCAATAGGTTGAGGTAGTTCAACTGCTTTCTTTAGTTAATCCAAATTAGATTAACTAATTAGTTTGAGAGAAATAATTAATAATAATATATAAATAAGGTTCTAATTAATAATAACTAAATAGGTGGGACCTCTTGTGACTCCCAATTATTTCATTTTTTAATTATCTAAAATAATAAATATTCAAATCATTCAATTCAAAAATATCTCCTTGAAACTCTCACTTCATATATATATGCTCCAATGATAAATATCAACAAAATGTAATATAATCATGTCCCCCAAAAACATTATATCCAAGCTGTCCAATAAAAAATACTCAAATGAATGCTTCTATCCAAAACAATGTCAAATATATGTTTGTTGTTCAAAACTTTATCAAAATAAAAAATACTATCTTCAACATATAAAATAGCCTCAATCATCAAA
Organism: Picea engelmannii; assembly: GCA_009831015.1. Taxonomy (NCBI): domain Eukaryota; kingdom Viridiplantae; phylum Streptophyta; class Pinopsida; order Pinales; family Pinaceae; genus Picea; species Picea engelmannii. Next base: position 228,714 of record ML790724.1, read on the forward strand.
ATCCATATTTACTATGTGAGGCATTAGGTCTCTTCTCGCTGTTGTTACTTCTACCATTACTAGCCTTGCTGAAAAAACTCATCATGTAGCAATATTTAATCAGTCATGAAGTTGTTAATAACCCATACATGGAACTCCACCTAAATAAATCAAGAGTTGGATCTATTATTTTCCACAAAGCCCATGCAATTCATCCATAAAACTTCCATTAATTAATTTCCATATGAAAAGGGGATTGATAGGGTCATTGGGAGAATGGAGGATTTGTATTGTACGTAAAATGATATCATGGAGGGGGAAATATTAATGAATACTGTTAGAGAAATCATAAAAGCAATTGAACTATGTATATAACTAGCTCCCAAAGCATCAATCATCCATATCCATTTCTTATATTTTCAAACAGATTTTTCCCAAACAAAATGAGTAATAATAGAACAGGGAGTGTAAAAAGTGTAAGTGGGATAATGAGGGGAGTGTATTTTGCATAAAATGATATAATGGAAGGGAATCCCATGGATACTATTCTATCATATATCAAACAATGCCATTTTCAAAATCAATTAAATTTCCAAACCCTTTACTGTTTCAAAATTGAAATTCAACACTATGTTTCCAAAAATCCAGAATTGGTGTTTGGCTTCAAGGTTGATCATTTGCATTTATAAATTGCATTGCACATGGATCATTTCATAAATTTTTTCCCAAGAAACATTCAACAATAATAACACATCTTATGCACAACAAAGTCGAGGAGACACAACATCACAATAATCACAATAATCATGACCAATATTTGAGGAGTGGATAGACCGTGGTCCACGATATTAACACCAATACATTTTAAATCACTACATGGTTCCACGAAGTGGCCACAAAAGGGATCCCCATGTATAACACTATTTCAATTGAAACTTCAAATAACTATGCTTCCAAATTTCCCTTTCATTCTGGTTTACAAGACTCATTCAATGTGTATATAATTCATACATAGAGGTACTCTTTGCATATGGAATCAAACACACAACAAGTCGTTTCCTTTAAAAATATTTTTGCAACGTTGCCATCACCCCAAATATTTCCACAGGACATACCATATCTCCTTTTAAAATTAAAAAAAGAAGAATCTTGGCATTCTTTCTATCATTGCACATTAAACAAATGGACAAAACCCATGCCTAAAAAGAGCACAAACAACGTCTCTATTAAACTCTGGGTTGGCCACCTCCACAACGTTTTTCAAATACAAGGTTCGATATATAATCATCAACAACGATGTGGTATAAGAGGACAATCTAACCAATGGTTTGAGGGTTTGGCCAACAGGATACCTTCAACAGTCTAACACCACCAAAAAATTCCCACAATCGCATTTACAGAGCTTATACAAGGGCACAGGCATGATAGCCATGGAAGCCATACAATTAAATGGCATGCAAAGTCTAAAATAATCCAAAAGATGTGAACAATGGTACCATTTTTATCAGACAGAGAGGAAACACCAAAGAAAACTAGAAGGAAGGTAGGCCCAAAAACTTCCCAACAATATCTTCTTTTTAATGGAGAAAATATTGTTTTACCAACAGTAGGGGGCACCCACACCATTTTTAACTGTAAATAATTCACATATAAATGCCACAGAGGCCAATCTTAAACTGTTACACAATTGTCTTAGGTTGATGGACAGTAGGTATGGATTGTTTTTTTTCATTGATGTCAACCATTGGAGAGTGATATTGTATGTTGATGTCAACCCTTAGTGATTGATGTCAACCCTTGGAGAAAGTCCAGTAGCGAATTCTGATAACACAAAGGTTTGGGTAATGGACCCAAGTTTGTTTGATGTATAACGGTACAAGTTTTAATATATTTGAAGATAAGACTATTCTATATGGATAGTACATGCCATGAAATTTCCGTTGGTATGTGGAACGCCACCTAACTCCTCACGGTTAGAGAGTTATGGCCATGTGAAGTTGGAGAACCCATGTTTGGGTAATGGACCCAAGTTTGTTTCATGGATAATGGTACACGTTTTGATATATTTGCAATAAATAATATTCTAGATGGATATTATATGTCATGCCATTTTCAGTGGTATGTGGAACGTCACATAACTCCTCACGGTTAGAGATTTATGGCCATGTGAAGTCGGAGAACCCTCACGAGTCATCTAGAAGCCCCAAAATGTCAAAGTAGTCAAAGTGTTTGCAAAGAAGAAATTATTTAAATAATAAAGTGAAGTGATGAGTTCACTATAGATCAAATTGGATACAAAAGAAATTATTTAAATAATAAAGTTAATGGAGAAATTACTAAGTAGACAAGTGGTTAGAAGTGGGTTAACCCTAAAATAAGGAAAGTGGGTTAAGATGGTTAAAAGGTAATCTCTTGAGGAAGCTACATGAAAGTATAAATAAGAGGCAAGGCTATCTCATTTTAATAAAACTTGAGCATATTGAATATATACAAGTGACTTAGGTAACCAAATGATATCTTAGCCAAATTTCAGAGGGAAGGTGAAGTAAATAAGGCCAAAATTCAAGGGAGGATAAATTCTTTTGATGATGCTTTCTAAGGTATGTTATTTACAGGTCATCTCACTATTTTTGCAATAATTGTTTTTTCTAGAATGATTCAGACCGTGAAATTAGGAGGTTGTTGATGCAACATATCCAAGTAGCTTTGGTACAAATTTAAGCTTGTGGGTAGTTGTATTTTTGGAGTTACACTCCATGGAAAATATGGTTTGTGGCTAGTCTTGAAACTAGTCTAAAACAAGTGTTTTGGGTAAAAACGTCATAAATTCTTCATAACAGATCCAAATTCAGTAAGACCAAATGTATTGGTTATAGTACAATATTTAGTATTCTTTGTACAATGTTCATATCCATACAACAAATATTCCATGCAGGGCACACTCTACAAGTTCTATCTCTAGAATAAGCCAGAATTCAACAAGGTATGCCATTTTTTCTATAACTCCTTTTCTGAGAAGTTCCAAGTAGTGAAACCTGGAGGAATTTCATAAAACACACTGAAGAAAATTGTGTACTATTTTCATATATTTATTCATTACAGGTACATAGTTATGATTATTGCAACTTAGGGTTGTTGACTAATCCAAAATTAGTCATGTGAGACTAAAGTAAAGTTTGATGAAAATGCTAGTCTCTTGTTGTTAAAGTTAATAAAGGTCTGCAGGTATGTGATCATATACACCAAGTCTATTACAGAGTTACAAATCAGATTTGGATGATGAAATTGATGATGGATTTTGGTTGAGGTACATGTTGGGTACATGGTTGAGACAAGTAGTTGATGAGTTGGCACATACATGAGGTGTATA
>ML790724.1:251361-303261 GCA_009831015.1 Picea engelmannii
GAATCAGTGACACAAAAATTATATCAATTTTTCATTTATTAATGCAAACAAAATTTTAACACTATATTTTATCGTGGAACCCAATTGGGAAAACCACAAACTCTTTTCTATTAACTGCAAAAATTGTTTTACATGTTACATAGAAGGAATATGTACTTCCTCTTTGATCAAATCCGACTAATCATGATGCACCCACACCCTGGTTTACCAACACCAACAGGTAGGAGGCTAATACTTGTTGTTCAGTCAACTACAACTGACAAGGAAGCACCAACTCCCTCTGCAGGCACCAACCTGCCCTTGCACCACCCAACCACCCTTAATGCATAGGTATTTATCTTTTCTTCCTAGAATTTGCTTCAGCTTTTGATCTTTTGATCTATACTGTAGAGATACTTTCTTTTTAACACTCTTCCATGATTATATACTCTTCGAATGGCATGAGTGTGACACAACTGTGTACCTTCATTTCGACCATTGCACCTCTTCTATTAATTAATCTTAATTACTGTTTATTTAATTTATTGTGAAGGTTTTTCATAAATTGATCACAGTCATGGATCAATTTAATCCTTTATACTTGATCCACAATCTTTGTTATATTCAAAGAGACCAAATTCTGCGGAGGCGCTTCCTTCAAGACATTTCATATGACCGAGCATTACAGAACCACGGGCTTACTGAATATAGCGACATATAACAATTTCCTTTTAAAAACTCTTATATCATATGACCATCGACAATAACCAAGTGCTAAGCCAAATGAGTGCTTGAGCGCTTTATTAAATCAATGGTTACTATTTGATCTTCTGATGGGATGAACGACTGATGAAATTTTGACACTTTGACCTTCGGGTCTTTGTGACTTCCAAAATTTCAAAACTCCCAATTACGGTATCGCCGAAACAATCGGACGGTTCACGTTTATTTCGCGGAGACATATCAATGGTCAGGTTTAAACCTTACACTCATTCTTCCACTGCTAAATCCAACGAATATGAATTAATCACGTGTTGAGATGGATGGCCACCATTTCCTCCGGGTCTTCAGACTCTGGAGATATCAAATCTCAAACTCCTTCTTTCCTCCATATGTTATTCTTCTAGAGCTGACAAACAGCTGACGCGTGTCCCTCTTTTGATCAACGGTCGAGATCCTTTCACGTCTCTAGGATTTAGAATCCTTAGGATTCAAATTTTTCTTGTATTATGATCAACATTTGAGAGTACTCCGAAAGCGATCTTTTAGATTGGACAACTGATGTCTGTTTCAAGATTTCAGTGTTCAGGACTTAAGAAATTTCGAATAAATGTTGCTCCATTTTCCTCTAGAGTGATCACCTGTTGTGTGAGTCATCAATGATGGAGACCGCTTGCTTTTAGTTAATGTTTCCACTTACACTATCCTTCCACTGTAGTAGATCGACAATCAAGAATGCTCCCGAAGTGATCTTTCAGGTCAGACGTTTCGTGTCCACTTTGGGTCTTTGACATCCGGGACTTCGGGACATTGTGCGAGTGCAGTGGTAAAAAATCCTAAAGAAAAATCTCAGAGTGACGGAACTGCTTACGTCACTTGATCACATGTCATGAGCCAAGTAGCAGCCACATGTCACTCACATTCGTGATTTGCACGTACCTGAAATGTCAAATCAAATTGACACTTGTCAGTGTCTGATTATGCCATGTGTACTTGCTGACAAGGTTTGCTGACATGGATCTCCCACACGACCTTGTTGATGTGGTCTGCTGACTAACATTCATGATCCAATGGTCCTCATATGTCCTCTAAATCCAATGGTCCTTATTCAATTCATATTTCCGGGCTCCGGGTATTTCAAATCTCAAACTGACGGGGCGTAAGTTCCTCGCTTCTTTATACCCGAAGTGAATTTAGTTCGTTGATCAGGTTCTTTAGATCAACGGTTAGATCTCTTATGTAATGCAACTCTTGTAGATTTATCTTGTCCTTCCACTTTGAGATGATCTGATGGTTGTTGAGATTCTCGAAGAAGATCAACGGTCGACGATGATTGCAGAACTACAATTTATAAGTGATTTAATTTTCCTTTCAATCTCTGCAATATATCCTTGTTGTAGATTTTGCGATTGGGCATCCGACGTTCATGATTTAATATGAATTAAACTGGTCGTTAGTTGGATCAACCTTTGTTGTATATCGTTGAAGCTGTGTGATCTGACGATCTAGACAGATTACAGGTTTGTAGCTAGTAAGTGGTTTAATTCTACTTTCTCTCACCACAATTCATTCCTACTATTGATGTCTTGCGGATCTGATGGTCACGATATTTCAATGGTCAACCTCTTTATCGGATGGCTACTAAGGCTACGTTTTTCCTTCTGATTTTTGATCTCTGCGATTGCTAACCCTCTTGAGATTTTATCATAGGAACATTGTTGATCTTGTCATGATCAACAATAGTCATGAATTTCTTCTGCTACCTGATATACTGTGTAGTGCGCTCTTCCTTATGATCTTTGACCTTCATACTATTCACTCCTCTCATCACATCGACTGTTAACATCTTATACTGACTGATATATTGTTGACATCAATGAAAACACATCAATGACAATTTTTCCAACGATCTCCCCCTTTCTCATTGAGGGCAACACACCAACTTCATACACAATCTCCCCCTGTGGTGATGATTTTGTCCTCTGAAGTTACTCTTCCCCTTTGGCATCAATGGAAACGCATTTCTTCTCCTATGATATGTCTGTATAAACACTTTTTTTTTTACACCTGGTATTTCCTTCTACAATCACACTTTTCCTATCATAATTGAATGAATCCTACCGACGCTGATTGCAATATCCCCTTGAATAGGTGCCAACTGGTGCATTATTTTGTTGAGAGATTTAGGTAGGAAGAAGGATTACTCCCAATTTTTGCCTGAGATATTCAAATACATCTCTTCTTAAAGGTTTTGTAAAATTATCTGCCACCTGTTATTGTGTTGGAACATATTCCAATTTAATGTTCTTGTTTTAAGCCTGGTCTCTTAGATAGTGGTACTTTATGGGAATGTGTTTCAATTTTGAGTGTTGGATAGGATTCTTAGAGAGACTTATCGTACTTGTATTATCACAGTGGATAGTTGTGGGTTCTTTTGCTTTGAACCTTATTCTAGTTTGCTTCCCTAGTTGACAATGTCTACACATAACGTTTGAGGGTTTTATGATCTTTGGAAAATTTCTTACTGCACCAAGGTTTCTTACTTTCACAATATTGTCAAAGTTAATATGCCCCAATCTTCTATGCCATAGCCAACTTTCATCTACTGAATTTATATGACACTCCTCATTCAATTTTGCATCTAGTATATATACATTTTTAGGAGTTCTAGGAGCAGTACCAACTAATTTTCCTGTGTCTTCTCTCCTAATCTCACATTTTTGCGAATCAAAGATGCAGAAGTGCCCCTAATAACATGTTTGACTGACACTCAATAAACTAGGCTTTAGTTTATTGACAAGTAGTACATTTCTAGCTTTGTCTTTTCCCAAGCTCACAGTTCCTTTTCCAAGAATGTTACTTGAAGCATTATCACCAAATGTAACTTTACCTTTTTATTTCTTTAAGTCTAAAAACTTGTCCTTGTTACCTATCATATGTTTTGAGCACCCACTGTCAACATACCAGAGATCCTTTTTATCTTGAGCTTTTAGGGAAATAAGACATTCCTTTTTTGATGTTTTTACTCTCCAAAGTTTCTTTTTCTCCCTAATGAACTTGGGTTGTTCTGAGACTTCCGTTAATCTGCAATTAATGGATTTATGTCCATGGTTATGACATCTGAAGCATTGTAAGTTCCCTTCTTGTAGAGGTGAAAAGGAGTTATATTTTCTAATTTTAACTTGATTTGATGCTTGTTTATCCTTAAGGATATAGTTCTTAACCTTCAGATTTTTCTTTCTATATGCTCTACAATTTATAGCTTTGTGTCCAAAATTTGAGCATGCAAAGCCATAAACCAGGAAAATGCGAGGATACCTGTTTTGGTAAAACTTCTTTGGTATTGTATTGTCTTCCTTCCTGATGGGTGGGAGTAATCTTCTAAAGTTCTGATCATTTCTTATCTTCTCTTCATTTTTCTTCGTGAATGTACCGAGGAGAGAATCTGCATAAGATTTTGGGTTAACATGAATTTACTTTTGAGAATAACCTATTCCATTTTTATTACCTGAGTCCCTTTGCGTGGTAACAATCTTATCTAATATTTTAGAGCTATTTTCAGATTTTGTTTGAATGCTTTTTACATCCAGTTCCTTTTTTAGATGAACTATTTCTGCCTCCATTCTTTCAACAGTTATTTATTTTTCCTTAAGAGACTTTTCCAGTCTTTCTTCAATCTTATTTGCTTCTAAGATTTGTTTTTTCAGATTGCTCATAAGTTTTTCCATCTCCTTTTCTTCTTGTTCATATTTTTCTTTTTGTTCAACTACAAAAAATTTCAATTGTCTATATCTGGTTTTGTATTTTCTTAATTCATCCAAGGCATTGAGAAGTTATTCCTCCATATTAACTTCTGCTTCATCTTCTAACTCCTTCACATGTTTAATTTTTTTCTATCTCATTAGATTCTTCAATACCTAAGAAAATGACTTCATCATCATCGGATTCATCGTTGTCACTAGACTTTGATGAGCCGTTGTTTTCTTCTTTTGAGTAGAAATTCTTTTCCCTTTGTAGAACTTTCTCTTGTAGTTGGGTTTTTCCTTCTTTTGGTATTGTTTGGTTTTATTTTATTTCTCTTCAAGGTCCTCCTTGGGATAGGGACACTTGGATGAAAAATGAACAACCTTGCCACAGTTAAAACATTTGAAAGTAAGCTTGCCTTAGTACTTCCCTGATCCTGTCTAAAGTTTTCTAATGAAATTGGCTTCTTCCACATCATATTTTTCATGATGGCTAGATTGAGGTTTTTGCTTCTGATTTATCTTGGTCTTGGATGCTTTGAAAGCTGTTTCATCTTTTGTTGATTTATCATGCCCTGTTCTCATTTCATATGCTGTAAAGATTCCATGGAACTGATCAACCGTGAGTGTGTTTAGATCGATTGATCTATCTTCAATTGAAGAAATATTTGCATCATATCCCATAGGTAATGACCTTAGTATTTTTTGCACAATGGGTTTATCTGTAATTTCTTCTCCTGCCCCTCTAATTGAGTTAACCACTTCATCTACCCTATGAAAATACTCAACAATATTTTCTTCTTCATTCATTTTTAGATTTTCAAACTGAGTTCTATAGGTCTGTAGTTTGGCTTCTTTGACTTTGTCATCTTCTTCATATACAACTTCTAATTTGTCCCAGATTTATTTGGCTGATTTGCAATGCATAACTTTCACACATATAGAATTAGTCAACCCTGCTAAAATTCCATTAACTGCTCTTGAATTGTCATTACATATTTTCTTTCCTGCAACATCTTTGGGTGGAGTAGTTGGTGCGGTGTAACCATCTACAATAGATTTCCAGATATCAAAACCAATAGCCAACAAAAAGTTTTTCGTTCTTATTTTCCACAAAGCATAGTCTCCTCCATTGAACAATGGTGCTTTATTGTTAGACATTCCCTCTTTAGGATATACCTTCAAGTTTGTTAGACTGTGCTGAAGGAACCTCGCTCTGATACCAATTGACGGATTAGATCCTGTCACTAAGAGGGGGGGGGGTGAATCAATGACACAACAAGTATATCAATTTTTCATTTATTAATGCAAACATAATTTTAACAAATTATTTTATCGTGGAACCCAATTGGGAAAACCACAAACTCTTTTCTATTAACTGCAAAAATTGTTTTACATGTTACATAGAAGGAAGATATACTTCCTCTTTGATCAGCACCGAGTGATCAGGATGAACCCACACCTTGGTTTACCAGCACCAACTGGTAGGAGGCTATGACCCCCTGTTCAGTCAACTACAACTGACAAGGAATCACCAACTCCCTCTGCAGGAACCAACCCACCCTTGCAGCACCCAACCACCCTTAATGCATAGGTATTTGGATTTTCTTCCTGGAATCTGCTTCATCTTTTGATCTTCTGATTTGGACTACAAAGAAACTTTCTTCTCAACACTCTTCCATGATTATATAATATTCAAATGACGTGAGTGTGACACAACTGTGTCCCTTCATTTTGACCATCACACCTCTTCGATTAATTAATCTTAATTACTATTTATTTAATTTACTGTGAAGGTTTTTCATAAATTGATCATAGTCATGGATAAATTTAATCCTTTATACTTGATCCCTAATCTATGTTATATTCAAAGAGACCAAATTCTATGGAGGCGCTTCCTTCAAGCCATTTCATATGACCGAGCATTATAGAACCACGAGCTTACCAAATATAGCAACGTATAACAGTTTCCTTTTAAAAACTCTTATATCATATGACCATCGACGATAACCAGATGCTAAGCCAAACGAGTGCTTGAGTGATTTATTAAATCAATGGTTACTATTCAATCTTTTGATGGGATGAAAAACTGAGGAAATTTCATCACTTTGACCTTTGTGTCTTCATAACTTCCAACATTTCAAAACTCCCAATTACGATATCGCCGAAACAATCAGACGATTCACGTTTATTTCACTGAGACAGATCAATGGTCAGGTTTAAAACTTACACTCATCCTTCCACTGCTAAATCCGATGGCTATGAATTAATCATGCATTGACATGGATGGCCACCATTTACTCCGGGTCTCTGGACTCCGGAGATATCAAATCTCAAACTCCTTCTTTCCTCCATACGTTATTCTTCCGGAGCTGACAAATGCCTGACGTGTGTCCCTCTTTTGATCAACGGTCAAGATCCTTTCATATCTCTGGGCTTCAAAATCCCCATGATTCAAATTTCTCTTGTAGTATGATCAATAGTTGAGAGTACTCCCAAAGAGATCTTTCAGATCGGACGACTGATGTCCGTTTCAGGATTTCGACGTTCGAGACTTCAAAAGTTTCGAATAAACATTGCTCCATTTTCTTATGGAGTGATCACCTACTGTGTGAGTCATCAACGATGGAGACCGCTTCCTGTCAGTTAACATTTCCACTTACATTATCCTTCCACTGTAGTAGATCAAAAATCGGGAATGCTACCAAAGTGATATTTCCGATAGGACGTCTCATGTCCACTTCGGGTCTCCGACATTCAGGACTTCGGGGCATTGGGCGAGTGTCGTGGTAAAAATTCTTGGAGTGACATAACTGCTTATGTCACTTGATGATGTTTCACAAGCCGAGTTGTTGGAAATATGGCAATAGCAGAGAGGATGCAGAATGTCAAGGTTGCCATTGATGGCAATCATCTATGGCAGAAGAAGCTAGATGATGACAGAGCAATATCCAAGCGGAGTGATGAAGCGTAGTCGACCTGATAGGAAGATGGTTGAGGTCGAGCGAAAGAAAAGCTAGATGATGACAGAGCAATATCCAAGTGGAGTGATGAAGCGTAGTCGACCTAATAGGAAGATGGTCGAGGTCGAGTGAAAGAAATAGTTGCAGTCTAAGGAGGTCAATCGACGAAGAATGACAAAGGGAATATCTAGTCAAAATAGAGTTCGAGGTTGAGGTCAATCGAGCAAAAGACCTGTTGGATCCCATTCAAATTTCTCGAAAGGCCGACAACCGTCAGATATGCAGAAGTTGCGAGGGAGATAAGTCATCGGAGATTCGGGGATCAGAACTTTTAAATGTCTAATTCACTTGACATCGAAAACCCCGAAATCGCGATATGCAATTTCACGATTTGATCGCAGTCGTCGAGCTAGAAGTGATCTGGACCATTGAATCTTTGCATGGAGTGCGAGTACAGTTGTGGTTGTGGAGATGACTCAGTAACCGTTAGATCCAAATGAAAGACCCGATCATCGTCAGATCAAGGATAACCTGCACGCCCTTTAAAGAACAAGGAGAAGTGGGAGTAATCGCGATGTGAAAAATCTCGATCTAATCTGAGCCGTCGAGCTAGAAGTGATCTGGACCGTTGAATCTCTGCATGGAGTTTCGGGGATCGGGATTTCATAATGCAAAGAACACAATGCAATGAAAACTCTGATTTCGTGATATGCAAAATCACGAGTAAATCTAGACCGTCAGATCTAGAAATGATCTAGACCATCGACTCAGCCCACGTCAACAGACTACGTCAGCTAAAGCAACACGTGGCACAACCAGGTAGTGACAAGTGTCAGACAGATTCAACACTTTAGACATATGTAAGTCACAAATCAAAATGACATGTGGAAGAATTTAACACGTGTCAAACCACGTGTGACGTCAGCAGAGTATCGGGGTTCGGGACTTTGAAATGTCCAAATCACTCGACAATGAAAACTACGAAATCGCGAAACGCGATATTGCGATTCAATCGCAACCGTTAATTCAATATCACACCAGGATCGTTGATCATAGCTCTATACGGAATTTCGTGGATCGGGTGGAAGGAGTATGGAGGAATAGGGACCATCCATCTGCAAGGACAGGTGGCAAAGGATCAAGGCACCGTCGACATATTGGCCATCGGGAAATCGGAGTTCCTGAGGTCGAAGGAAACGAGACATCGAAAGTCTCGAAATCCCGAAGGGATCGGGACCGTTCATCTGAGGGACAGGTGTCGAAGATCAAGGTGTCGTCGGCATTTTTTTCATCGAAAAATTGGGAATCGGAGTTTTGTGAGTCCCGTGGACAATGGCATCAGATATCGTGAAATTGCGATACGCAATATCCCGATAGGAGAGTCGAGTGGGACACAGGTGGAACCAGTGGTGGACAGGTGTCAGCAACCTGGAAATAGTCGGCATCGGGATTTCAAAGATTCTGGGAGCAAGGAGATCATGCACATTGAAGTCATGAACCGCGAAACCTTGATCAGTGGAGGCCAGCTGTCAGTATGAAAGGCGCGCGTAAGTATTCAAATTTTGTTTGAGACCCAATTTCCCCTGAACAATAAATATGGACCCAGAGCAATAGGTATGGTGACGGTCATGTGATAGCTGGTCACATGGACCATTGTGTAGCCAGAAGGGGGTAAAGCTCGGGAAAGGAGCACATCGGGGATCGGAGAATCGGAAGTTCCGAGTACATGTGCATCTCGACGCTGAAAGTGCCGAAACCCGATTTAAAGGGAAATCATAATAAAAATTATCCAACGGTGCGGATAAGGTTTGAAATTGATCGGAGGTTTACTGTTCTATTCTACAGTTAACAAGTGAGTTTGGATTCTGTTAGCAAAATGGACTCATGATGACGAATCGGTTAGCATTTCAGTTGCCAGGACAGGTGTTCTTGTTTCGGTAGAGGGAAGGCGAAGTGAACCGTCGGGGAGGCGTGTATAAAAGAAAATGAGAGAGACTGAATTCGGTGCTGTTGAATGGAGGGGGATAGAGCTCTGCAAGTGCAATCGTGGCAGAGGAGAACCTGCGAAGCAGAGAAAAGCTGAGAAGGCACATCAAAAGAAGGTGAAGCAGAACAGCAGATCAAAGGCAGTAAAACATAATTTGTAGCTGAGCAGTTAAGAAGATCAGAGATGATTAAGGCAGAGCAGCATAGCAGAAATGGTAAGCAAGCTATATCAAAATAAGCAAATTGGTTTGAGCAATAATTTTATTCGAGCAATTAGGGCGGTAGGGTGGTGCTTGGGAGGACTGTTGTCCTCGGAAGTTCAAGTAGGTGCTTGAACACAGGAAGTTGTAGCTTCCATCTGGTTGCAGCCAGAGAAACTAGGGTGGCAGGGTGGTGCTAGGGGAGACTGATGTCTTGGTCTGCAAGTGGGTGCTTGTAGAATTTGAAGGTTGGTTCCTTCAGTCAGTTGGTGCTGAGACAGATTGGAAGTTGGTGCTTCCACCCAGTGGGTGTTGGGATTCCATGAGAGTTGGTGCTCTCAACAAGTTGGTGCTTGCATTCGGAGGTTGTAGCCTCCTTTGAGTTGGTGCTTAAAGATTATGAGATGTAAAGTAGTTGAAGCTTGCTTGACATCCTAAGAAGAAGAGGTTTTTTCCCTTTATGGGTTTCCTCGTGAAATATGTGTCCCTGTGTTTATTATGTGCATGATTGATGCTGAATATCTGTGGTTAATTTATCTGCAACATGTTGACTACCCTCCAGTAATTAACAAGAAAAGTTAAAAAGAGTAGAAATACTTAAAGCTCATAATCAACATCTTTTAATCCACATAACTTCTCTGTCAGTATATCTTAATATCTGAATCTCACTGAATATAGAGTACATGATTGTCAATGAATGGATATCTGCATATTGGTGATATAAGGTTGATAAAGTTAAAAAGGATTAATTATGTATGCTACTGATTCACCCCCCCCTCTCAGTAGCACGGTGTGTTCAACACGAGTAACTTCCATGTGTCACTCATATTCATGATTTTCACGTACCTGAAATGATGAATCAACTTGACACTTGTCAGTGTTTGATTATGCCATGTGTACTTACTGATGAGATTTGCTGACATGGATCTCCCACATGACCTTGTTGACATCGTCTACTGACTAACAATCATGATCCAACGGTCCTCGTATGTCCTCTAAATCCGACGGTCCTTATTCACTTCAGATTTCTAGGCTTTGGGTATTTTAAATCTCAAACTGATGGGGCGTAATTCCTCGCTTCTTTATACCCGAAGTGAATTCAGTTCATCAATCAAGTTCTTTAGATCAATGGTTTGATCTATTCTGGAATGCAGCTCTTGTAGAGTTATCTTGTCCTTCCACTTTGAGATGATCTAACGACTGTTGATATTCTCGAAGCAGATCAACGATCGACGATGATTACAGAACTACAATTTACGAGTGATTTAATTTTCCTTTCAATCTCCACAATGTATCCCTACCATAGGTTTTGTGATTGGGAATCCAATGATCATGATTTAATATGACTTAAACTGGTCGTTAGTTGGATCAACCGCTGTCGAAGATCGTTGAAGCTATGTGATCTGATGATCTAGACAGATTGCGGGTTTGTAACTAGTAAGTGGTTTAATTCTACTTTCTCTCACCGCAATTCATTCCTGCCGTTGATGGCTTGTAGATACAATGGTCACGATATTTCAATGGTCAACCTCTTGATAGGACAATTGCTGAGGCTACATTTTTCCTTCCAAGTTTTGATCTCTGCGATTACTAACCCTCCTGAGCTTTTATCATAGGAACATTGTTGATCCTGTCGTGATCAACAATAGTCATGAATTTCTTCTGCTACCTGATATACTATGCAATGGGCTCTTCCTTCTGAGCTTTGACCTTCATACTGTTCGCTCCTCTCATCACATCAATTGTTGACATCTCATGTTGACTGATATACTATTGACATCAATGAAAACACATGAATGACAATTTGTCCAACAATGTTGTCCTCTCTTCAACCATGAGATCCTATATGGATTCAAATGTAGAGTAATTTTTAATTTTAACTTTTCCATTACTTCTGTAGATGCTAAATTTTCTATATTTCCACCATCTATGACCCAATGACAACAATTATCCTAAGTTTTGCACTTAGTTTTTAAAACTTTCTTCCTCTACTCAAGTTCTTTTGCTGTCTTTATCTTGGGATTAAGTAGCTCTCATCTAAACATCAAGTTTTCTCTCTTCCCCTAGTAAATTACTTCCACATTGTTGCCAACAACTGCTGCCTCATCTACTTATGCAACTTGTGTTCTCGCCTTATTTCTTCTCTCTGTATTTTTCTTCTCTAGACATTTTGATGCCTTGTGGCCTTCTAATCCACATATGTAACAGGTGATCACATGCTTACCTTTTCCAAATCCTCTTCCTCTTCTAGCACCACTTCCTCCTCTTATATTCTGGCTGTTGGTTGCTTCATCTTCCTTTTCACTGCTTCTAGCAGTACTTTGTCTACCCCTGCCTCTAGTTCCTTTTCCCCGAAACTTATACCGCAAACTTCTATCAATTGTTTCTTCCACCTTCATAGAAACTTGATAGGATTCATCTACATTACGAAAGTAATGCATACTCATCTCATCCTAAATCTAATATTTCAACCCATCAACGTATCTCACCACTTTTTGGTATTCTGGTTCCTTTATCTCTGATCTGAGCAACAATTTGAAAAGATCCTCAATAAATTCATGAACATACATCTCTTTCTGCCTTAAGTTTTGCACCTCCTTGCATAAATTTTGTTGGTAATAGACATGTAGGAATTTCTCCTTGATTTTTCTCACCATCTTCCTCCAAGTTCTAATATTCTCCTATTATTTATATACCCTTTGCTTCTATAACATATTCCACCAGAGTGCAACATGACCCTTTAGATTTGTCATGGCGAATCAAACCTGATTGGGATCTTGAACATTTTCATACTCAAAATATCTTTCGAGATCTCCTATCTAGTCAATGAGAGTCTTGGATTTCAAAATACCATCATAACATGAAACTTCCACCCTTTCACTACCTATGTATTCAGAAAAAATATCAAGCGTACTACTGGGTAGTCACCAGTAGTCACGCTTGATCTTGTACTCAACCAACTTATGAGATAACCAACTCTGATACCACTTGCATAGTCATGCTCGATATTGTACTCAACCAACTATAGAACTACGTTTCTTCCCATATAGTGCACAACTAACAACTAACATCGTTAACATAAATTAAAAACTTAAAGAATGCCAAGAGGAAATTATAGTCACAGGAAAATGGAAACAATAAACAATACCATTAAACAAGGACTCATGATTATTTATTAACAAAACATAAAATTTCTCTCATACTCTTACTACATTATGAGCCAATATAACACAATACTCATTTATACTTTGACTGGAGGCATGCTCATGATTCCACATTGTCCATCAAAAACTGACATCCATCCTATGCTCTATTTCTCCTGTAAATATCCCTTCTATGTTACCACTCTTCTTTCCCAATTTATGCATGAAACAAATTCTAAAACTCTCTCTTCTCTCATTTCTTGGAAGTCGGAGAATTTTTCCCGACCGTTCCACTTCCCCACCATTTTTTGTTTCCTCAAACAATATGCGTTGGACATTGGGAGGTTACAATGATCCAAATTCTCAATCGTTTTCCATATGTGTGTTGGGAACTAGACAACTACAACGACTAAATTATTCAACCCATTTCAAACGATTCATCTTCCACCACATGATTGGACTACTATTTCCACGCAAATTCTTACAAGACTTATAACACTCTAATAGACTTTCACCATGCCTAGTGTTGCAACAACAAGTGCTGCACCAACATGATTTACAACATGGGTGTTGCAACAATGTGTGTTACATCACAGGTTTTGCAACAACATGATTTACAACATGGGTGTTGTAGCACTGGTGTTACAGCAATGGTGTTGCAGTAACATGTGTTGCAACACCGATGTTGCAACAATGGGAGTTACAACACTAGGATTTTCAACACTTATTTCACCCTGCAATTTACTAACTTGAAATTGAACTATTTTTGGATGTTGCAAATTGCTTAAGGCCAAAGATGCTCCTGCATCACTAGTGCAGAGACCAAGACAAAGACCTAATAGGAAAATTATTATCGCTCCAAGTTATGGGATAGGATTATGGAGTGGGGGTTATATTCTATATGCTACCATGCAAATATTGCCATGGTGGTCATCATTTCTATAAATCATGTATCAAAAGAAATATATCAATATAAATAATCCTGACAAGGTTGTTACAGGAGAAACAATGGGCTATAATACCACAACATGACAAGTAAGGTGGGGTACAAGGGGAATAATATCATTATATTACCTACTACCATGTGTGTTGTCCCTTGTCCTTCCAATCTTTGAATTGTGTTTTTATTTTCCCATGACTCTTTGGAAGTCATGTACTATCCTTGCAAGGGGGAACATATCATGTGAAATTTCTTTATAGAACCATTCCATTCCATAATTTTTCTTGTGCTTGAAAATTGGAAGATGATCATGTGAATATGAAGTCAATGTAAGCATAAGGTATGTTGGAAATTGTTGTTTTCAATTAGAGATGAAAATGAGTTGGTTCTAAAGGGAGAACCATGGCTGCAATGTCCACAATGTCTAAATAAAATTGTAAATTTGCAATCTTAATCTTGTGCCAAGAATTTCCATAATTGAGCCAATGGTCTACCACCATAGGATTCCTAGAGAACATTCAATGGACCAAATTATTCATGCATGTACTGGAGCATTGGAGGGGAAGGGTTCCTAGGGGGTGTTGAGAAGAGAAGAGAAACACATTCCCATATGTTCTGTTTGGCTAAGTGGAAGAAGGCATAGGCTAGGTGAGGTATGGGTGAGATGTCTACATGAGTTTCCCTTATGGATTTGATGGTATATGTTTGATTGGTATAGGTTGTTGGGATCTGTAGATTCATTGAGTGAAACTAAAGCCTCGTGGAATTTTCTATTCCATGGTGGTATCATGTCATGGATTGGGGGTTGAATCCATAGCTTATTTCTATGTTTGGGTTGTGAATCACTCCTTATTAACCAGATTGGTGGACATACAATGAATACAGATAAGTGTTTGTAATTATATCTGACTATAAGTTTTCTATTTGTGTTCTATTATGTTATTCCATGGATTTGATTTTTAATATGTGAGTTATTTATTGAATTGATTAATTATATAGTTTGATGGAAGATTCATGTGATATTAATAATAATCATGAATGTGGGTTAATTCTTGTTAAGAAACTCACAAGTTTGTTGTGTCTTCATGTTAAATTCTGGTATAATTGTATTGAATGTTGATTGTGCAATTTAACTTGCATGTAAAAATTGTTATGAGTTCAGGGAAACCAAATTAGACTCACAAACGGGCAAATATGAGATTGAATTAAAAAAAAAAATCTTAAGGGGAGTTCCCAATAGTGAAGGGAGGTAGGTCTAGGTACACTACAATGGGTTATGTTCTCTTTGTCTTTGCTTGGACTTTCCCCATATCCCCAAATATTTCAAATGATGTTTGTATGATGTCTATTAGGTGTTTTATGATGGACGTTGTTCAAGGAACCAATTTATACTACATTTTTCATATTTTAAATGTATTAAAATCCATACCAACTCTTTTATGAGTCACTTTCTCATTAGGTTTTCATCTCTTCTCCATATTACTTGATGACAACACTTTGGAAAATTTACAATTTCCTTGCCTTCTATATTTTCCTACAATGCCTTGGATGTGTATTTTCCTTCCCCCTAATTTTATGTTTTGGGCACTAAATATTTGAATTCATTCATGATAAGGTTATTTGCATCCAATACTTATAAATGTTTTCCATATTTTTCACTCTCTGTATTGTCGAGAAACTATTCTCAGAGCTTCCTCACATATTTTAACGACCACTAGAAGTGATGTATCTTTATGTGCACTAATATGATGTCATGATACTTGGTTCATTCCTTGGTATTCATGTTGTTTTAATTTACCCAAAAATGTGATGCTACACACCTACCTGAGGGTATTCTAAAGTCCCTTAAATTTCTCTGTGCACTGCATCTTGCATGTTTTTTGTGTATCCTCTCATGCACCATGACTAGGTCACAGAGTGAATTTTCCTTTCTATCATCTTGCTTGAAAGTATCTCTCGGTCACTGTGACCATTTTTTTAAATCCTTCTTATAATTATTTTGAGAGCAACTAATCTTTATCCATTCTTCTATGCATTGTATCTTCAGATCCCTCCTACATATTCACCTTGCTTGTATACTTGGTGTTTTTATTTTCATTCTTTAACTCCTAAATATTTTTCCGAGAATTTTCTCCTAAGACCCTATTCCAAAAACTTTTAGGAGAGGATCCATTGCAAAAAATTTTGAGCACTATCATGTGCATTGCATCTCCCCTTTGGACATCACCATTTTTTTCACTTTCCTAACCTTGAGTTAATCTTGTGTTGAAAACTCAAATTTGAAGCCTTTACTTGGAAATTTGAAGTCTCGTGCCCAAAAACCGTGGACTAAAGGCCTTTGCAAGAGCCTCTCAAAGGAATCCTCCTCTTGGAATTTTACAAGCACGATCTTATCCCCTCCTTTTGGGCATAATCCTAGGCCATTGTCTTAGTTCTTAAGCCTATATCTAAAATCTTTGTTGATGTCATTTCTCCCAATTTTCCATTCTGATGATCTTGGTTTTTATGATCTTTCTCCATCTTGATTCTTTGCATATGCTTATGTTGACATCAAATTATTTTTCCTATTTTTCACCTTGTGCTTGATTTGGTCTAATGAGAGAACTTTCTTTAGCTAATAATTGTATTTTTATACAATTTCTTTGCTACCTTAATATTGTCCTACACTTTTCTCTTGAAAGTTTTTGCAATTCAAATTTTCTTTATCGTGGGCATGATAAAATTGTCACCCAATGAAACTACATACATACATACGTATGTGTACACACACACACATACATACATACATATGTATGTATGAATGCATGTATGTACACACATGTGTGTGCGTATTATATATATACATATAAGAGGTATTATTCCTTCACAATCTTAAAACACTGCAAGTCACATAATTCCTATAATTCCATAATCTATTATAGCGTTTCTAAGGTAGAAATCTTGGCATATCAATTACATGACCTTTTCCATTAGCCCTATAGAAATCCATTCAAATGAATGACTCTTTTGTTTATCTTATTTAAGTCAACGTGGAAGAAACTATAATTCTCTCTAGTTTATCAAAAGTGGCCATGGTAAGAAAAGGATAAGGAAAATGGTCATTTGCTATCAATAAAAACCTCAACCGATAAACCCCGATGCCTTTTTTTTACCTCATTGTGGGGATGATTCAATTAATAATTGCCTCAATTATACATCCAATGATTGTAGGTCATTAAAAAATTCATAGTCCATCAACTATTTTTTATGTAAATTTCTAAATTTTTTATCTATAAATTCTTTCATTTTTAAGCAATTAATGTAGTCTTGTGAGTTAACATTGACAACAACCCCAACTATAACATGTATAATAACGTGTGTGAAAATTCAAAATAGGTTAGAAGTAAGAAACATTATATTATGGAAAACATTTACAATTAAGTTAATGTTCAAATACAACATGTATTAATGTATCATATACACGTTGGGAAATTTGAAATGCATCATTGTTATCCACTTATTGTACATCTTCATATTCTCTATCAATAGAAATTATCATCTCAAGAGGATCCATATCATTCATGCTACCATCAAGCTCATGAGTATTGCATGTATCTTCTCATGCAAGCTCATGAGCTGCTACTTCATCTAGAATATGATATAGGGAACCCTTTAAAAAAAATTACATATGTTGCCACACAATGCCCATGGGTAGTCCCACACTAGAAGATTTACAACATTACTAGAGACAATGTCAAATTAGTCACAATGGTTTTGCATCATCCTAGGCCATTGTCTTAGGTCATAAGCCTATACATAAAATCTTTGTTGATGTCATTTCTCCCAATTTTCCATTATGATGATCTTGGTTTTGATGACATTTCTCCATCTTGATTCTTTGTATATGCTTATGTTGGCATCACATTATTTTTCCTATTTTTCACCCTGTGCTTGATTTGGTCTAATGAGACAACTTGATTTAGCTAATAATTGTATTTTTATACAATTTCTTTGCTACCTTAATATTGTCCTACACTTTTCTCTTGAAATGTTTTGCAATTCAAATTTTCTTTATTGTGGGTGTGATAAAATTGCCACCCCATGAAACTACATACATACGTACGTACATACGTATGTGTATACACACACATACATACATACATATGCATGTATGAATGTATGTATGTACACACACATGTGTGTATTATATATATACATATAAGAGGCATTCTTCCTTCACAGTCTTAAAATACCGCAAGTCACATAATTCCTATAATTCCATAATCTATTGTAGCGTTTCTAAGGTAGAATTCATGGCATATCAATTACATGACCTTTTCCATTATCCCTATAGAAATCCATTCAAATGAATGACTCTTTTGTTTATCTTATTTGAGTCAACGTGGAAGCAACTATAATTCTCTCTAGTTTATCAAGAGTGGCCATGGTAAGAAAAGGATAAGACAAATGGTTATTTGCTATCAATAAAAACCTCAACCAATAAACCTCGATGCCTTTTTTTTTACCTCGATGTGGGGATGATTCAATTAATACGCCTCAAATATACATCCAATGATTGTAGTTCATTAAAAATATCCCAATCCATCAAATATTTTTTATGTAAATTTCTCAAAATTTTATCTATAAATTTCATTTTTAAGAAATTAATGTAGTCTTATGAGTTAACATTGACAACAATACCAACTATAACATTTATAATATTGTGTGTGAAAATTCAAAATGGGTTAGTAGTAAGAAACATTATATTATGGAAAACATTAACACTTAAGTTAATGTTCGAATACAACATATATTAATTTATCATATACACATTGGGAAATTTGAAATGCATCATTGTTATCCACTTATTTTACATCTTCATCTTCTCTATCAAGAGAAATTATCATCTAAAGAGGATCCATATCATTCATGCTACCATGAAGTTCATGAGTATTGCATGTATCTTCTCATGCAAGCTCATGAGCTGCTACATCTAGAATATGTTATAGGGAACCCTTTCAAAAATAATTACATATGTTGCCACACAATGCCCATGGGTAGTCACACACTATAATATTTACACCATTACTAGAGACAATGTCAAATTAGTTATGATGGTTTTGCATAATCCTAGGTCATTGTCTAAGGTCATAATCCTATACCTAAAAGCTTTGTTGATGTAATTTCTCCCAATTTTCCATTTCGATCATCTTGGTTTTTATGACCTTTCTCCATATTGATTCTTTGTATATGCTTATGTTGGCATCAAATTATTTTTCCTATTTTACACCTTGTTCTTAATTTGGTTTGATTTAGCTAATAATTGTATTTTTATACAATTTATTTGCTACCTTAATATTGTCCTACACTTTTCACTTGAATTTGTTTGCAATTCAAATTTTCTTTATTGTGGGTGTGATAAAATTGTCACCCCACAAAACTACATACATACATACGTGCGTACATACATACATATGTGTATACACAAACAAACACATGTGTGTATGAATGTATGTATGTATGTACACACATGTGTGTGTATTATATATATACATATAAGAGGCATTCTTCCTTCACAGTCTTAAAATACTGCAAGTCACATAATTCCTATAATTCCATAATCTATTTTAGTGTTTCTAAGGTAGAATTCTTGGCATATCAATTACATGACCTTTTCCATTAGCCCTATAGAAATCCATTCAAATGAATGACTCTTTTGTTTATCTTATTTGAGTCAATGTGGAAGCAACTACAATTCTCTCTAGTTTATGAAGAGTGGCCATGGTAAGAAAAGGATAATGGTCATTTGCTATCAATAAAAGCCTCAACCAATAAACATCGATGCCTTTTTTTTACCTCACTGTGGGGATGATTCAATTAATAATTTCCTCAAATATACATCCAATNAGTTTATGAAGAGTGGCCATGGTAAGAAAAGGATAATGGTCATTTGCTATCAATAAAAGCCTCAACCAATAAACATCGATGCCTTTTTTTTACCTCACTGTGGGGATGATTCAATTAATAATTTCCTCAAATATACATCCAATGATTGTAAGTCATTAAAAAATCACAGTCCATAAAATATTCTTTATGTAAATTTCTCAAAATTTTATCTATAAATTCTTTCATTTTTAAGTAATTAATATAGTCTTGTGAATTAACATTGACAACAAGCCCAACTATAACATGTATAATAATACGTATTAAAATTCAAAATAAGTTAGTAGTAAAAAACATTATATTATGGAAAACATATTTCTCAAAATTTTATCTATAAATTCTTTCATTTTTAAGTAATTAATATAGTCTTGTGAATTAACATTGACAACAAGCCCAACTATAACATGTATAATAATACGTATTAAAATTCAAAATAAGTTAGTAGTAAAAAACATTATATTATGGAAAACATTTACACTTAAGTTAATGTTTGAATACAACATGTATTAATTTATCATATACACATTGGGAAATTTTAATTGCATCATTGTTATCCACTTATTATACATATTCATCTTCTCTATCAAAATAAGTTATCATCTCAAGAGGATCCATATCATTCATGCTACCATCAAGCTCATGAGTATTGCATGTATCTTCTCATGCAAGCTCATGAGTTGCTACTTCATATAGAATATGATATAGGGAACCCTTTAAAAAAAATTACATATGTTGCCACACAATGCCCATGGGTAATCACACACTAGAAGATTTACACCATTACTAGAGATGATGTCAAATTAGTCATGATGGTTTTGAATAAAAAATTATAACCACCTTCTAAACCCTCAATAGAAGTTACATCACTATCAAGATTTATTTTAGGTTTATCTAAAGAGATGTCAATATTCTTCCTATATTTATTACGGTTAGGAATCCAAATCTTTCATTCAATTTATATATGTAAAAAGATTCCACCAGTTTCAACAATGTGTAGATTAGTGAATCCATTCTCCTTCAAAATTTCTATCTCTAATCAACTAAGAACTCTCTTTAATATAAATAGTCGTAGGATTCAATAATTTTGTTTATCTCATGATCGACATGAGTGTAGTCTTGGCATCACTTTACTCACATGTCTAACACCAACAATCTAGGAATTAATATTTAAAACACTAATATTAGAATGAGAAATCAATTAACCTAAACATGGAAACAATGAGGAAGGAGTTAACTAATAGAATATACAATTACATATTTAAATCATTTGAAATCAGATAATTAACATTCACAACATGTCCTTATCCCACTAGTATATTAGCAAAGACTCTAAAAAATGATCTCTTCAATAAAATCCTGAAACAATCTAGGACATAATCATGGTTGGGACAATGATGCATTATTTCTCCTAATGAATGATTAATTTCATCAAAGAAATCCTTGGAATATGAAAAACTATATACATTCTTCAACCATTCATGTTGAATATGTCAAATTCAAAGCACAAAAAAATTGAAAAACACAATCAATTATGTTATTGTGGTGATAAAAGTGGATTCAATTTGAACTCATTCGTTCAAAAAGTAAATTGATAATATAAATCTAATTGCTCAATGCCTTATTTTTTATAACAATCAACAATGGTGAATGCAGTTATCTTCCATTTTATCCATCACTCTCTCCCATTTTAAAAGAGTTTTCCAAGCTAAAAAAATATCATCAATCTTATTCCAAGATGCCACCACCCAAACAACTAATACACCACTATCATAGTGATCAAAAGTAAAAAAAATATACCACTAACATTGCAATAAAGCAACATTGATTTATCCAATTTTCTAGGGCATGAATGCATAAAAGTAAAATGGTACAACTAATGAAGACATAACTAGCTCTCCCATATTTATTGGTGCTAAATGTCAACTCTATAGAAAGCATGTTATTATGGGGGCATGTGACTATCATAATGCACATATACTTTATTTGGATACCAATGATATATGGAACATCAAATTCTTAGATTCATGGCATTAGGTAGAAGAAAAGTGTAACGCCCTCTAATTATGCCTAAGAAAAGTCGGAGCACAAAGGTAATTTTTTTTCTTTTTGCATTAATAATTCAACATCAATACTTGATCATGACAACGCTTATTCACTAATTATAATTAAATAAGTACTTGTTACTCATCAGGGAAATCAATAACGTCACAATCAACACGTCAACGAAGGATAGTGACTGATAAACATAAATAGCATAGAAGATTAGCACATCATAAAAGATTGAAGCAAACTACAACAACATTCAATCAGATAAAGATTATAAAATGACTAACACTAAGGATTTCAGCTATGTTATCAGTTGACAATATGAGGAGGAAATTTAATTTCTAAATATTCTTGTTAGTCATTGAACTATAAGATAACATATCAAAAATGACTCGGACATCAAACATATTGAAAGTCGAATATAAAATGATTTCACTTTGAAATCTAAGGTGATATGAGGTATAAGTTTCACCTTATGGTTAGATTTTTCTTTATATAGTTGCTAACATTAAACATGGAATAACATAAAAATATGGTTATTGATGAACATATTCTTATTTCCATATTTCATCAATTTTTTACTACACTCTATTCTTACTATCTAACTCTATCAATTACCCATCAGTTTCAAAATCTGTTGACACTGTAATAATTTGCTAGGAATAATATTTCTTCATTTATTTTTAACAGTTTTGAATATCCACCTCCTGAATCAATAGTTGTAAACAACATGACAATATCTAAGGTGATGATGGTTGCGAATCAAATACCCACTCACATGCAATGACCAACTACTCCGGATTTCCTAGAAATTGTTGTAACAAATGGCAGTTATATAAATTGTATTCTTAAACTCTCCAATTTTTCCAATACTTCTAGGCTCGGCGTACCATTCCTTCTCGGCTTTCAAACTTCCGCTTCCAACTTAAAAGTTATACTCTTATTCTACCTAAATTCTAATTATCTACTAGGTTTTCTGTCTAGAACTCATTATTTGAAAGTCATTACATTTCTATTTAATATCTCCAAAAAATTAATGAAAACAATCTGGTAAAGTTTTTGTGTAATTAACAATATTTAATATGTGGAGGGTTTAATATGTCGCATGCCTTTTCTTTTCTAAGATTTCACAAAGGTTTTCAAAATTATTACTGATGCATATTTTATTTTTATTGAGTTCAAAGAGGTTTTCATTTCCACTGTGATCTTGATATATATAGCATGAGAACATAGCCAAATAGAACAAGTAGGATGAAATCCTGGCTGTGTGTTCCTATATGTTTTGTTTCCTTGAAAATAACACCTCACCTCAGTCCCTCGACATCATGACTGAAACTAAATATGGAAATAGTAACAACAATGCTTTTGTGCATGCACTAATGCTTCTTGTAGATTTAATAAATGCCCAAGAGAGAATTCCTTGCTGGGCAGAGAAAATATCCTACATGTATTATCCATGCACAGGAAAGCAGGGAATTTGAATATAAATCTTAGAAACCGGAGTGAAAGACAGTCGATTCGGATCCTGAATGACTTCTCAGGCATAGACTAATAACTTTAAAAGATAAAGGAACAAAAGATAAAAACACAATTTTCCTTATATTACAAACAATAAAAAAAACGCAGAGAAGAAAGTGCAATTGCAGAGGAAGAATTTGCGGGAGAGTAAGAAATCGTGGGTAAGGAGGAGAATAAATTTTAAATCAGTTCTACATCAAAAGGATGGCAACACAATTGTTTTTGGGGCAGTGTAATATACCAGATATAAAATGTATGAAGAACAAGAATAAAATGCTAGTAATGGCAGAATAATAGCAATATAACCAGAACATTCACCACAATAACACTGAAATGATATGAGAATAATAACATAAATAACTCTTTGACTCTGAAAGCAATGTTCATGGGCCTCTTCAAGGGGGCAACCTCCAGTTGAGCAGAGATCTATTACAATAATATCCAAGTTAGGGTTCTCATACCTTCAACTCCTATTTATACTAAAAAGAAGCATCTAGAGGAAGATCCTTCTAGAAGAGAAAGCTTCTATTAGGTCTTCTTACATCCGCCTTATTCTATTTTATTGAAAGGCCTTATTAATATTGACCTTTATTACATCCAAATATATTGTTCTACCTATGTGTGGGTTAGGACCCTAACATGTCCGCCCCCTTAAAAGCAACCTTGTCCTCAAGGCTTGAGATGAGGAACTTGCTGCAGAATGGTAATTGGTTCCCAAGTGGCATCTGCTGGAGTTGTGTCTTTCCACTAGACTAGCATTTCCTTGATGGTTCTCTGACGTAGGAGATGCTCACGCTGATCCAAAACTGCTTCTGGTTGTAGCCAAATGGATCCTTCTTCAGCTAACTCTGGAAGGTTGGTTTGAATTTGGCACTTAGGTCCAATCACCTTCTTTAAGCATGAAACATGAAAAACATGATGTAGCTTTGAATGGCTGGGAAAAGCTAACTGATAGCCTACTTGTCTCACACGCTTGAGAACGGTATAAGGACCATAAAATTTGGGCGCTAGCTTCTGAAAATGCTCGACCTTGAGGGAATTTTTCTTGTAAGGTTGCAGTCGAAGAAACACCTGATCCCCTTCTGCAAATTGACGTTTAGAGTGACCTTGATCTACTTGTTTATTCATGCAATTATGTGCCATGACCAAATTCTCTTTGAGGGTACGGAGAATAGCCTCTCGAGCTGTAAGTGTTAGGTCAACTGCTTGGACCTTAGAGGCACCCGGTAAGTATGAGAGAACTGAAGGTGGCTTCTGTCCATATACCACTTCAAAAGGAGTCATGCATGTAGTTGTATGGTATGAATTGTTGTACCACCATTCAGCTAGGGGTAACCATTGAGGCCACTGATTTTTTTTTTTCGAGGAAAAACACCTCAAATATGTTTCCAAACAATTGTTGACAACTTCCGTTTAGCCATCAATCTGGGGATGATAAGATGTGCTGAGATGCAATTTGGTGCCTTGTATGTTGAACAGTTCTTGCCAAAAATTGCTTGTGAAAGTTTGTTCGTGATAAAAATAAATAGAGTGCGGCATGCCATGAAGCTTGAAGACCCGATCCATGAAAATTTGAGCCACCATGGATGTTGTATATGGGTGTTGAAGGGCGCAGAAATGAGCATACTTGGAAAGGTGATCACCAACCACCATGATGAAATATTTATTGCCTGATTTGGGTAAGCCAGTAATAAAATCCATAGAGATATCCTTCCAAATAACAGGTGGAATCAGGGGCGGTTGTAGTGTGCCTAGAGATGTCACTATTTCTCCCTTGTTGCGTTGACACACATCACATTCAACTACAAAATTACAAATGTCCTATTTCATACCATCCCAGAAAAATGAACGTTTGACCCTGTCATAGGTTTTGGTGAACCCGGAGTGCCCTACTGTGGGTGTAGCATGAAGCTCAGAAAGTACCATGGATTTAAGCTTTGATTGTTTACTTAAATACAAATGGCTTTTGTATCGAAGTTCATCATGGAGCCAAGAGTACCCTGGAGAAGCTGGAGCATTGTACTGCAATTATTGGATCAACTGCGAACTTTTGGAATCTTGTAGCCATTCCTGGCGAACGGCTTGGAGCCAATTTGGTACAATGAATGAAAGAGAAAAAAGGGATCCTTGATCTTCATATTTCTGGGAAAGTGCATCTGCAACCACATTGTCTTTTCCTTTCTTTTAAATGATCTCATAATCATATCCAAAGAGTTTAGTCACCCATTTTTGTTGTTCTGGGGAGGAAATGCGTTGTTCCAAAAAATACTTGAGGCTTTGATGGTCTGTCTTAATTTGGAAACGTTGCCCCAATAGATAA
Source organism: Picea engelmannii (assembly GCA_009831015.1). Classification (NCBI taxonomy): domain Eukaryota; kingdom Viridiplantae; phylum Streptophyta; class Pinopsida; order Pinales; family Pinaceae; genus Picea; species Picea engelmannii. The sequence goes on from ML790724.1 coordinate 276,842, forward strand.
GGGTGGCACAGATCAACGACATGCATAATAGCCAACATTTCCTTTTCATAAATGGATTTGCCCAGATTTATTTCAGATAGTTTCTTGCTGGTAAATTCCAAAGGTCGACCCTCTTGCATAAGGACAACACCAATTCCTTTATCTGAGGCATCACATTCCAACACAAAGGTATTTGTGAAATCAGGAAGGGCGAGGACTGGAGTGGTGCACATGTCCATCTTCAAGGTTTGAAAAGCTTGAGAAGCGGCTGGAGTCCAAGTGAAAGAGTTCTTTTTTAGGAGAGCAGTGAGAGGTGCAGCAATCTTCCCATAATTCTGAACAAACTTGTGATAATACCCTGTTAAGCCCAGAAATCCACGCAATCTCTTAAGAGACTTTGGGTGAGGCTAGTCTTGCATAGCTTCAATCTTTTTAGAATCCACCCTGACACCATCTTTGCCAACTAGATGACCCAAGTATTCTGCTTCTGAGGCGCCAAAAGCACATTTAGACTGTTTCAGGAAAAGTTGGTGCTGAGAGAGTAGATAGAGAACTCGATCCACATAAGCAAGATGGTCTATCCAGGTTTTTCTATAGATGAGGATATCATCAAAGAAAACTAAGACAAAATGGTGGAGAAAAGGATGGAAGACATGATTCATGAGGCTTTGGAAGGTGGAGGGGGCATTACACAAGCCAAAGGGCATGAACAAAAAATCATAGTGGCCCTAATGAGTTCTAAAGGCATTCTTGGGAATGTCTACCTCTTTCATACGTATCTGGTGGTAGCCTGAATGAAGATCAAGTTTAATGAAGAATTGGGCGCCACTTAATTCATCCAAGAGGTCATCAATGACATGAATGGGGAATTTGTCTTTGATAGTAAGTTTGTTGAGGGCATGAAAGTCAGGACACATTCACCAAGAACCTTCTTTCTTCAGGACCATGACCATAGGAGAAGAGTAGGGTCTCGTACTAGGGTGGATAACACCTGCATTAAGGAGTTCCTGGACCATTTTCTCAATTTCATTTTTTGGGGAAAAGGGGTGACGATATAGACAACTATTGGGAGGAAGGCTTCCGGGTACCAGGGGAATGTAATGATCATGAACACCATGGGAAGGAGGGAGTCCTTGGGGAGTGGAAAAGACCAATTTATGTTTAGAAAGGATGGCTTGGAGGTCTTGCGGGACCAAGGGTGTCTCTGTTGCTTGTATGGCATGGAGTTGGGTGATAACACTAGAATGACAATTTTTGAGAAGCTTTTCCATGTGATGGGATCTAATGATCTCAGGTGAACTGGATTTGATTCCTTGGAACTTATATTGGTGGCCCTCCTGGTTGAATTGCATAGTTAAGTCTTTAAAATCCATGAGAATGGGACACAAAGTCCTTAGCCAGTCTGCACCCAATACAATGTCACAACCTCCCATGTCGATAGAAAACATATGGGATTTCAGGTGGTAGTTACCAATTTGGAGATGCACATTTTCACAACGCCCTCCACATTTCATGAAACCACCATTGGCAATCATGATTTGGAAATTATTGACGGCATGGATGTAGCAATGAGTTTCTTGGGCAATGTGGCGATGAATAAAATTATGGGTGCTGCCACTATCAACCAAAATGATGACCTTTCGATGCTTGATGTAACGGATTAGCTTGAGGGTTTGGGGAGTAGAGAAGCCAGTGAGAGCATTGAGGGAAATTATTGGTTCTACTTCGGGAGGGTCTGAGGGAGGGGTTATGTCAGTGGATTTAGGTGACTTAGACAAAAAGGGAGTTTCTACATCCTCTTCTGAAATAACCTCGGAGATGGCCATAAAAAGATTTTTTTCTTTACACTTGTGACCTGGGAAATATTTTTCATCACAGTTATAACAAAGGCCTTTGAGTTGGCGTTCATCCATTTCAACCCTGGTCAATTTTTGGATCTTTAGTGGAGCAGAGGGAGTAGTGGGATTTAATGGTTTAGGGGGAGGGATAAAGGAGGGTTTTCGATTTTGAGAAGATACAGCCTATTGTGCTTCTTTATCTCTTTTAGTATCATCCACTCAACTCTGAGGTCGAGCCATGAGGACATGGGCCTGAATATCATGCTTGAGGTCGCTGATAAAACACTCTCGAAAAAAGGCATCAGACATGCGCTCTGTTCTAAAAGCTAGGCACTCAAAGGCAACTATAAAGTCTTCCACTATTCCTAATTGTTTCAACTTTGTCAAATGACCCAAATGGTTGGTGTCAGTGTCAAAGCGTTCATAAAGCTCTGCCATAAAGTGTGTCCAAGCAATATACCCTTGACGAGAAGTTTTTCTCCATTTCCACCATTGACAACGTTCTTGATCTAGATGGAGAACACCATATTAGAGTTTGGCCAAGTCATCTGTAATGCTATATAAAGAGAAATAATGTTACATTTGGGTTACCCAACCAGTGGGGTCCAAGCCATGAAATTTGGTCACATCCACCTGCGGAAGGCGTAGGTCACATTGAAAGTGATGGTTCTGAAAGTTATGGGAATGAGAGGAATGGTCACCTTCAGTATGTGGAGGTGAGGAAGAGGAAGGGTTATCTATAGGGATATGCAGTTTAGTGTAGAGTGCTGAAAAGACTGATTCAAGCTCGGTGGTGAGGTCTTGTTTGATTTCCTCCATTGAGGACTGCATGGTTGTATTGATGGTTGCAACATTGGCACTGAGTTGTTTCACTTCTTGTTGGGTCTCGATGAGCCCAAATTGCAAGGTGTTGAAGCGACCTTCCAAGTCTTGGCTATGGGTATGGACCATGAGGATGGGGGACATGAAAAGGGGTGGGCGGGGTCAAAAATGTTTGCCAAAAAATGATATGGATGAATGTGATAAGGGCGAAGAGATGAATTCAATGGAATAGGTCTCAAATAATGGTGAAAAAAATTCCAGATTTTTTTTTTTTTTTTTTACACCTGCGGAGTTATACTCCAGTCTAAAGAATATAGCAGAGAGGAAATGCCCAAATGCTTAACCAAAAATAAATGTGTATTTACTTGGAAACCTGAACACAGTTGCACGGCAACAGAGCTTGTCTATTTTAATTTGTTTATGTTTCTATCCCCAAGGGTTAGGTATTCAAGGGTTCTATAGACAAAGGTTTAACCCTGTGCTATAGCTCTCTGATATACGTGTGGGGTCCAAAAGTAGTACTCAGCCCAATATCTTAGGGCACTAACTAAGGAGGATAGACCGTGCCCTTAGCCGTACTACCCGACTACCCAGGTACTAGAGAGTATCTTCCCGAGTGTTGTTCTCGATGACACTATAGCAGTCAGGAAACCGATTGGTTTATCTAAAGAGGGATTCATGTAATCTAGGCCGATCCGTACACATGTGTTTTCTGATGTGCTACCACTCAAAGGGGTACCAATAGGGTTTACAAGGGTGGCCAACATATGTGCGCTTAAGTACCACTTGTATTTCCTATGTGTATGAATCCCTCAACTGCGGGTTTATGCGCGAAACGACAGATCTTTGTGGCTTAAAGACGCCAGAATATGTCTTTACGCTGGAAAAAAAATTTAACCCACACTTTCTGCCAAGGAAAGTGCTCTGATACCACTTGTAATATACCAAATATAAAATGTATGCAGAATAGGAATAAAATGCTAGTAATGGCAGAATAACAACAATATAACCAGAACATTCACCACAATAACATTGAAATGATATGAGAATAATAACATAAATAACACTTTGAATCTGAAAGCAATGTTCATGTGGCTCTTCAAGGGGGAAACCTCCAGTTGAGCAGAGCTCTATTACAATAATATCCAAGTTAGGGTTCTCATACCCTCGACTCCTATTTATACTAAAAAGAAGCATCTAGATGAAGATCCTTCTAGAAGCGGAAGCTTCTATTAGGTCTTCTTACATCCGCCTTATTCTATTGTATTTAAAGGCCTTATTAATATTGACCTTTATTACATCCGAATATATTGTTCTACCTATGTGCGGGTTAGGACCCTAACAGGCAGAGATAAAATTTCTATGTGAAGGTTCCATAAAAACTTAGATGTAACCACTGAATCAGAGCGTGGGTTCACCCGGGACGAAATGAGTTAGATAAGCAAGGATCATTCCAATAAATTACAAGCAAGGGTTTTCAAGGGAGAAAATGAGACAATAACGCAATGATGAACAAATAAGGCTGGGAAAATTTCTCGAGGCGGAACAAATACAAGGATGGGATTACCACAATGACATGCTAAAAAAAATATAAAGCCTTGAATAAAATTTCCCAACAATGTGTATGCAATATAAATTAACTACATTTAAATTTAAACTTCATGAGTACAATCTCAGTTTAGGATTATCGTAACTAGAGATGAAGAGTCCGAGGTTGTTATTCCATGCTTGCACTCCCTCCTATCTCCTGCTTGCTGACCGTGAAGACCTCACCGGTACCTCCCAGCCAATGCTATGGGTTCTCTTCTCCCCCCTGAGCCACTCGAGACACAAAGGGGACACACACACAATACCAAATAATGCTATCTCCCATCTCTCCTTGCAAGGTCGAGCTACCACTCATTACCCGAGCTGGGTATCCCAACTCCCACAAAAGAAACTCAGTCAAGATAAAATTTGGCAGTGTAACGTTATGCAAGCCAGATGTGATAATTCCATACTCTTCCTCCGCCATCCTTTTTGTAGAGTTTTCTTAGTCACTAGTTTCCCAAAACCCTCATTATATTCATTTTTTATTTAATTAATTTCAAAAAACCTCCCTCGTACACGTGTCACTCGATCCCCTAGTTGCACCAGAAAATAAATTTATTAATTAATTAAATTTGTCTATTTCCCTCACCCATCTAAAATAGTTCTGAAAAACGCTCCTTGATGTCCCATTATTCCCTTACAATTCTTAAATGATTTACGCCTTACTTAATTCCTAGTTGAGTTCATAATTAGAAAGTTCTAGAGGCTAGATTCCTTACTAAGTTAGACATCCCCCCCTTTTTTTAGTTTCCCCTTTTCTTTAAGTTTCCCTTGTTCCTTAGGTTTCCCCCTTTTCTTTAAGTTTCCCTTTTTCTTAAATTATCCCCTTTTTATAACTATGTTTAGAATTAGTAGGTTTAGACAAAAACAACCAAATACCCCTTTTATTAATTAAACCTTTATTTAAAATTTCCACTTTAATTATTAATGCTTGAATTTTCTTTACCCCCTTCCTGTTATACGTCTAATTAGTTTTTTTTGTTCTAAGATTCTACTCAGACCTAGGTTTTCAATTCACTATTCTTGGCGACAATTCTTAAGGGAAAAATTAGTTATTAAAATTTACTTATCTCATCATTCATTTTAAGGCCGACCAGGTCCTAAGGAGGAATAATTTTCTAGGCACTAGGTTTATTAACTTACCAGTTAAAATCGTGACGTGCCCTTTAGGACACACTATGTTCTCCATGTTAGAATATAGAAGATGGTGTGCTCATTTTACCATTGACGATACCCTCGTCACCCAACCATAGGCCGAATCCACCCTCCGAGCACCTTAACCTTGACTGAGAATTACTCTAGAAGAAAAACCTAGGCTAGATAGCCAAACAAAGGGTAGTGCACCTTTCCCCAAGGATAGAGTGTCATAAAGAGATGATCAGATAGTCCAAACCCTAGCCAAGAGATAGTCAAGCCAATACTGAAACTGTTAGCTGCTGCAGCTACAACTGCAACTCTCCTCCACATGTGCGCACCAAACTGGGAACTGCAGTGCACACCAAACTAGGAACTGCAATTCTGAGATGTTGTCAAATGAGAATTGGCGCCCTGTATTTATACTGGTTCTGCTAGATTTGTTGGGGCCGACTTCTCCTTCTGGATATGTGTTTGTTCAGTATATTATTATTATTTCTGGCCAACTTCTTCTCTTGGAGGCTAATAACCTAATATAAATTATATTCTTGAGCCGACAAGACTTCTAGGGTTATTAGCCAACTCATTAGGGTTTTCTCTTGCTTTCCAGAGTCTTCTATTCTCGCCAGGTTCACATGTGGAGGTAAATACCTCCCGCAGCTACCATAATATTAACACTCCCTCCTAGCTAGGGAGGTATTTATAGGTAATGGACTTGAGCAAAAAACATACCATTTACCCGGTAACATCAATATAGTCATCTAGACTATTTCATGACTAGATCATGAGCATCACCATCACCATCAATTGCATCATCTCTTGAAACCATACTTCATATGAGTAATTAGACATGATGCTAGATAAGTCACTCTCACCATAGAGTGATACAAGAGCCACTCTTATAATCTAGAGGAGTAAATGCTCTGAACCAATTTTCGTCTGGAAAATCTCTGTTCATCATTCGTCTGGATGGTGATTATTTCCAATAAATTGTTGATAGTATTCAAGGCATTTAGAACAAAAATAGAACACAACTGTGTCTATCCATAGTAGTACATAACTATAATCCAGTGGTTCACTACCACACCAAGTAACACACAAGTACTTGATCAACAACGTATGGTTGTGAACAGTGGAACATATCCACCATAGTAGTCCTCATCTATTGTCATATAGTCTTCATAACAAACATTTGATAACAACCTGCATAGAAACAATGTTATGATATATACTGAATTATTTGGGCCAATCTTTCACTCACATATGTGAGCTATGAAAGAATGTATGCCCCATGGACAGTGGAACATATCCACCACAGTACTATATCTCTACTGTCTGGAGATAGGTAGTCTCCATAACAATCATTTGATGCCATCTTGCACATAAAATATTGTTAAAAATAAACTGAATCATCTGGGCCAATCTTTCACTCATGTTTGTGAGATTTGAAAGAATATTTGCCCTCATCAGCAATGGGCTATCTGCCCTATTCTTCTCAAAAAAGGAAGAAGGATTGTTTCTGATTTCTGAGCATGGACCATTTCTCACCCTGGGCCATTCTTCCTACACTAATCAAAGTGCACCCTGGATAGAATGTATAAACCCTAAGGAATGTCTGAGTCTGGACCATTCCTCACCCTGGGCCATTCCTCCTACACTAATCAAAGTGCGCCCTGAAGAGAATGTATAAACCCTAAGGAATGTCTGTCCTGGACCATTCCCCACCCTTGGCCATTCCTCCTACACTAATCAAAGTGCGCCCTGGAGAGAATGTATAACCCTAAGGAATGTCTATCCTTGATTGTTGAGCCTTGACCATTCCCCACCCTGGGACATTCCTCCTACACTAATCAAAGTGCACCCTGGAGAGAATGTGTAAAACCTAAATAATGAATGTCCGGACCATTTCCTCTGTTAACCACAAGAGGAAAAGAATGTCCTGCATCAACCTCCAAAATGGACCATTCCTCATGTTAACCACAATGAGAAATCGTTGTCCGGCGAAGTGGGCCAGTCTTCTTGAGTAACTCTCAAGAAGAGAGACTTCCCTAGATCACTCCCCATGTTAACCACAATGGGAATTCATTGTCTATGATACATCAACAATCAGACTACTTTCCATGTTAACCACAATGGAAAGTCACAGTCCGTTAGAAAATCTTAATCCACTTTCCGAACAGGAAAGCATCTGTCCAAGATGGACTATTTTTAAAATTTAAGGATGAATGTCTTCAATAATGTTTTCAGTGCTCCCTCCTAACTTGGAGAGTCATTTATTCCTTTTTCCATAAGAAGGAAGTTGTTTCCATGAGCTCCAGCTTGAGTACACAAAGTCTTTAATCTTGGATAGAAGTTTTACCAAAATGTCTGCTTATCTGCTCATCTGTGGAGATATGTATTGGATAATCATTTTCTCCTTTCTGGACTTCATCATGGATAATGTAATGTTTGATTTCAAATTCAATTTAGTATGGAACACTGTGAAGGCTTCATGTAGATCTGAATAATAGAGTATATCATAGTTGGAAAACTGGAACATATCCATGTGGCACTTCTTTTGTCATCATGAGATCTGATCTACTGAGTAGTCATCTTGATAGGAAATCTTCACCACACTTCTGATGTGCACTAGAGGTTCTCCACCAAGTTATCTTCTTCTTATCTTCATACACGAGTCTTTTTCTGGTATGCCTCAAAGTCTTTGATATTTCTCTTCATACGCTCTTTATTCAATTTTCTCTGGAGAACATTCTTTTTCATTTATCTAATGTAGAATTCGGACTCATGGATATTGTGGATGATATAATGACTCATGTAGTGATATGTATGGTGTACTAGAACAAGTAATCATCATAGTCTTCTCCCTCCATCTGGGAGAATCTCTAGTTCTATATCTCACAATGATTTCATTCATAAGTCTTCCATACACTGTTCTTCATCACAACTTTTAGTTCTTCTGCTTGATTGCTTTTAGTGAGTTCATATCAGGCTGGTAATCTTATGATACAATGACTGGTTGTTCTGGATTCTCTTTCTTTCTTGTAATCTTCATGTTCTTCCTCGTGTTTAGCTCTTGGGACCATGGAGTAGGTTCCATTCCCTAAATATTCCATTTCTTTTTTTCATCAAAGGATCACATATTTGGATGGACAACCAGGGATACTTTAAGGCTTCTCTTCGAAGAAGTCTTCTTCTGCAGTTGAATTGAACACGTACCGTATTTCATGGCTGCTACCATGGATATATATATTTCATCTTATTCAATGAATCATAGGATTAGCTCCCTCCTAATCCTTGCTTTATGTATAAGTGCATATAATTGGCTCCCTCCATCTAACATAGTCCATGCTTCCATCTGCATCCTTATTGTCTTCTGCAATGTATATTTGGTTCTCTTGTCTAATAGAATCCATGCTTTCATCTTATTGTTTTCTACAAAAAGTCATAAGTCTTTTTCCAATTTCCTCTCGATTGCTGACTTATTTCTGTCTTTGCTTCTTCTAAGTCTCTTCATGATTGATTTTGCTTATCTTGCAATAGCTTCCACATGATTTGTATTTCATTCTTTCTAATGATATCTCTTTTCATCTTGTTTGTTCTTCCATAGGTATAGTTCTTCTTGGAACACATTATCTTCTAAGAGATAGATATACAAGATATGTACAGAGACGATGCAAACAAGATATGTACAAGAAATAAGGAGAGTGTTGTTACCTTTTTAGAAGAAGAAGTCTCTTCCATCCTGCTTAGTCTTCTTTGTAGGTTCCTTTTCTTCGGCAATCGATGCTTTGTGTTTCTCCTTCCTTTTCTTTAGCTCAGGACACTGATTCTTTTAGTGACCATACTTTTGACAGTTGAAGCATTGCACTTCTGAAATATCTTTCTCTTGATTTGACTTCCTTCTTGAACCAACCTTCCTTTTTGTTTCTGAAGTTCTTGAATCTTGCTGTGAAAGCTTGATCATCGTACTTATTTTGGGGTTTCTCTTTTGCATTGATCCTTGATTCTTCTTGAGCACAATGTTCTTCAAATGCCGGGTACTCCTTTCTTGTGTTCATGCTTGTGGAAAATGAATCCCATGTCTTGGGAAGACCATTGATTACTATGTTCACCAATTCCTTTTCTGAAGTGAAATTTCTTCAAATGTAGGGTACTCCTTTCTTGTGTTCATGCTTGCGGCAAATACATCCCATGTCTTGGGAAGACCATTGATTACTATGTTCACCAATTCCTTTTCTGAAGTGATCTCTTCAATATCTTGTAGTTGGTCTCTTAACTGGGAGATCCTTACAAAGTATGATGTTATGCTGTCAGCCTCATTCATCTTCATGTCACAGAGCTCATTCTTCAGACTCATAACTTGTCCGATGTTTCTAACTGAGAAGAGATTTGTTAGGGCATCGTACATCTTCTTCGATGAGTCAAAATGGGAGATGTGGGGTATCAAGTGGTATTTTATAGAATCCACTATGATACTCATGGCATTGATGTCAACATCTTTGAACTTCTCCATAGCTGCAACGTTCTGCAGTTCCTTCTCTTCTCCTTCTTCAAACTCTGACTTCACGATCTTTCATTTCATGATATCCAACACTTTATTCTTGGCAAGGATGAGGTCAATCCTTGTCTTCCACACTTTAAAGTTAGAGGCTCCATCTAACTTGTTCTCAGACTTCATAGAGTTCGTCATGGCTTGCTTGACTTGGTCAAACCCTAGATTTGACCAGAAATTCAAACTTCACATCTTGGCTTTCTGAGAGTACCAGGAGATGCACTGGGCTAGAGCGCACTGATATATCTGGAGATTAGGTCAATCCATTCACTTAAGGTTCCTCGACAAGAGGTTTAGGGTTTCTGCAACTGCTCCTACTAGTAACCCTAGCGGGAGTGTCTTGGGAGCTACTTCTACTAGTAACCCTAGCGACAGTTCCTTAATGAGCTCAATAGCCTAGCGGCTATGTTTCCTTCCAGCATTTAGACTGAATGAAGGAGGTGTGGGCCCATAACCTATTAGAATATAGAATATGGTGTGCTCGTTTTACCATTGACGATACCCTCATCACCCAACCATAGGTCGAAGCCACCCTCCGAGCACCTTAACCTTGACTGAGAATTACTCTGGAAGAAAAACCTAGGCTAGACAGCCAAACAAAGGGTAGCGCACCTTTCCCCAAGGATAGCGCGTCACAAAGAGCTGATCAAATAGTCCAAACCCTAGCCAAGAGATAGTCAAGCCAATACTAAAACTGCTAGCTGCTGCAGCTGCAACTGCATCTCTCCTCCACACGTGCGTACCAAACTGGGAAATGAAATTCTGAGATGTTGTCAAATGAGGATTGGTGCCCTGTATTTATACTGGTTCTACCATATTTACTGGGGCTGACTTCTCCTTCTGGATATGTGTCTGTTCAGTATATTATTATTATTTCTAGCTGACTTCTTCTCTTGGAGGCTAATAACCTAATATAAATTATCTTCTTGAGCCAACAAGACTTATAGGGTTATTAGCCAACTCATTAGGGTTTTCTCTTGCTTTCCAGAGTCTTCTATTCTCGTCAGGTTCACACGTGGAGGTAAATACCTCCCGCAGCTACCATAATATTAACACTCCAAGGGTGCCGCTCACCTCTTTTTGTTTTCTTTGCACAACATGCCCTTCAAGATGCACTACGTGCTCCAAGGGTGCCACTCACCTCTTGACTAAATTTGTATACGTCAAATCCCTAGAGTCAATACTCCGTCGGGTGATATTGTGGGAGACTGAGGGCCTCTAAGGAATAAGGACCATGCCTTATTGCATGCCCCTTAGAATCATTGTGAGAGACTGTCACAGTTTTCCCTCATGACATCGTGGGTCTTCTCGAACTAGGTAATCATTAACCTATAGTTCGAGCCACGAAGGGAGTGCTAGTAGGCTGTGGCAGGGCTGTTTCCACACCTCTCCCTCAATGTCTCTAGTTGTCGTGCGTGACCCCTTTACTCCAAATGTGAGTCTGGTCGTCAAGCTATCGTCATCCTGCATCCATCAACGAATCATGTCAACAATAACATTCAACATCATAATATCTAATCATATGTACATATGTCACATCAACAACATTCAAACCCTAACAGTCCACTCCCTGACTCAATCTAGAGTCCAAGGGGTTTCATCAGTTCCTCAGAATCCTCAACATCCAGAGTCCTGCACACTCAGGAGAATCCATTCAATAACACCTTTCTATGTAAATAAAACAAAATAACATATCATCAAATCCACAATATCTCATAATCATAATCAAAACAACCAATAGTATAATGACCCAGATCACTTGCACGGAAGTGTCCTCAAAGAATAAGTTTGCTCAGTGTGCACAAGAGAAGGATGTTACATACACCCCCTCTTTTTTTAAACTTTGTCCCAAATTTTCACAGTATTTAAGTGCCAAAATAAAGTGTATCAGAATATCATAGGTCTAGCTACCAAACAAAAATGGAAACTACTGACGCATATCATTTGTGTCCTCCAAGGTTGTCGAGTCCAGCCTATACTTGTCCCACTAGATCTTGACTTGATCTATTGTTCAATGCTATAGCTGTTGAATGTGATGGTACAGGATTTAGATTGGACTCGCTGTGAGTGCACCCTCGTCCGATACCTACAAGGAACTCATGTCAATAACATGTGCAGGATCACTAACATAATGTCTCAAAAAAGATATGTGAAAAACATCATGCATACGCCTCAAAGAATCAGACAAGGCTAGTTGATAGGCCACGTGCCCTTTAGTTTCCACAATCTTGAAGGGTCCCATGAACCTAGGAGAGAGTTTAGCACCCTTTCCAAACTTGATCGAACTCTTATGTGGTTTCACCCACAATAAGACTCAATTTCCAACTTCATAACTACGATCGACACGATGCACATCAACATAACTCTTCTGCCGATCCCACGCTTCCTTTATCCTTTGTCTTATGGTTTTCATTTGGTCTTCCATTTCTTGTATCTCTTCAGGTCCCACCAAGACCCTATCCTCAAGCCGATCCCAACTCAAAGGTGTCCGGCACAGTCGCATGTAAAGAAACTTGAAAGGCACCATCTTAATGGTGATTTGATAACTGTTGTTATATGCAAATTCTACTAGTGGCAAGAATTATTCCCAACACTTATGTTGTTCCATCACTTACATACATAACATATCCTCCAAGATTCGATTTTTTCGCTCGGTCTTCCTGTCTGTTTCCGGGTGATACACAATACTAAAGTTAAGTTGGGTTCCCAAGGCCTCTTAGAAACTAGTCCAAAATCGTCCTGTAAACACAGATCCTCTATCAGATATAATCCTCTTAGGCACACCATGCAGGCTCACAATCTCACTGATTAAAACTCTAGCTAATTCAAGTGCATGATACATCATACGCATAGGAATAAAATGAGCACTCTTCGTCAAAGTGTCGACTACCACAAAAATCAAGTCGTGTCTCCTTGTTGTCAGTGGTAGTCCAACAATGAAATCCATCGAAATGACCTCTTGTTTCGATTCCAGAATAACATGTGTCTGTAGTAATCCTATCGGATGTCTATGCTCAACCTTCACCTGATGACATCCTAGACATATTTTCATGTAGTTGACTATGTCTGCCTTCATTCCTTTCAAGAAGAATAAGGGTTTAAGGTCTTCCCTAATCTTCGTGACTCCAGGATGAGCCATGTACACTGCTCTATGAGCCTCATTTAGGATCAAACTCCTCAACTCGTCATTGGGTGGTACGCAAATTCTACTTTTAAATATCAATAATCCATCGTTGTCCACAGTAAATCCCTCAAATTTTGGTACCATCATTGTGTTTTGTCCAATAAAATCCTTGGCCTCTTTGTACTAGTCATCGTCATGCTGTAAAGTTAAGATATTTTCATGTATATTTGTCTAAAGAGGCATCACTGAAAATATGCATGGTCTTTGACTCAATGCATCCACAACTCTATTCATTGTTCCTTTTATGTAAGTAATCTCGAAATCGTACTCGCTAAGCAATTCCGACCAACGCCATTGTCGTACGTTCAAGTCGTTTTGCATAAAGATGTGTTGTAGACCATAGTGGTCCGTTTTTAGTTCAAAATTTCATCCAATAAGGTAGTGTCTCCAAACTCTCAAGGCATATACAATGGCTAACGACTCCAAATCGTGCATCGCATAGTTCTCCTCATGCCTTCTCAACTTTCTCGAGTTGTAAGCGATCACTCGACCATATTGCATCAAGACTCCACCTAATCCTTCTTTGGATGCATCAATGCATACCAAGAAGTTTGCATCCATGTCAGGGACCTTTAGTATCGGTGCTATTGTCAATAGCTCCCTGAGCTTCCGAAATGCCTCCACACATTTCTCGGTCCAAACAAACTTCTTGTTCTTCTTCTGCAATTCCGTGATCGGATTTCTATCTTCGAAAAACCATCGATGAACCGTCAATAGTATCCCGCTAAACCCATGAAGATAAGCACTTATGGGACATTCATCAGTTCAAGCCATTCCATAATATCCTCAACCTTTGATGGATCCACAAAGATACCTTCACCGGAGATGACATGCCCTAAGTAATGAATCTTCGATTGATAAAACAAGCATTTGGAAAACTTCCCATACAATTTGTTCTTTCGTAGACACTGTAGTACCATGTGCAAGTGCTCATCATGCTCCTCCATTGTCCGAGAGTAAATCAAAATATCGTCAATGAATACTTGGAAGAACTTGTCCAAGTATTCGTGGAACACCCCATTCATCAAACTCATAAATACCCCGGGGGCGTTCATCAGTCCAAATGGTAAAACAATAAACTCGTAATTTCCAAACCTCGTCTTAAAAGCGATCTTAGGGATGTCATCCTTCTTGATCCATAACTGGTGATACCCTGATCTCAAGTCGATTTTTGAAAACACTGTCGCCCTTTCATATGATCAAACAGATCATCAATCCTTGGAAACAGATATTGATTCTTGATCGTTGCCTTATTCAATTGACGGTAGTCAATGCAGAGTCTCCACGACCCATCCTTCTTCTGTATGAAAATAACAGGCGCCCTCCATGGTGACACACTTGGACGTATAATTCCTAGGTCCATAAACTTCTTTAATTGCATTCTCAACTCTTGTAACTCCAGGGTTGACATCCGATAAGGCACTCTTTCTATTGGTTCAGTTCCCGGTTTTAGGTCGATGGTAAATTCCAATTCCCTCTCTGGTGACATCCCAGGTAACTCCTTAGGGAAGATGACTGCAAACTCTCTCACCACCAGAAGGTGTTCTAGACCTTCCGCTAATTCCTTCTCGTTTAACGCAAATATCACATAAAACTTGCATTCCTTGTGCATGATCTTTCGTAGCTGCATGGAAGAGATGAACCTCGGGGAGACTCCCTAGTTTTGACCTACAATCACGCGTATTTGTCCCTCATTATTGACCAAGCTCAACCGTTTCATCTTACAGTTGAGTATCACATCATGCAATTCCAACCAGTCCATACCGATCACGACATCATAAGACTCTAAGGTTGTGACGTACAGGTTGTCCCTAGTGACAAACTCTCCCAGGTTAAGGCTACAACCCGTAACCTTCCTACCAACCTTTTGTTTGTCTCTCGAAGCCATTTCTACCAAGATAAACTCGTCATGTTCGACTATCTTTACCTTAATTATTTTTAGCACTGCAACATAAATAAAACTCTAGGTAGCACCTAGATCTATCAAAATACTATGGGTCTAGACAATGACGATACTTGACGTCTCGAGCATAGTCGACTGGTGCTCTGCCTAGCGGTTATTCACCATTGCATGAATCCGATGGGCCTTGCCCAAATCTCCCACAGTAGTGGGTTCGGCTGATCTAGATGCTCTGGTCCTCTCCACTGGGTAGTCACACTGGTAATGTGGTTCCCCACATGTCCAAGACCCTTTCTTTGGTCCATTACTCCTGGTACCCAAAGTAGAAGATGACGACCCATCAGACTAGAACCCAAGTATGTTCTGTTGAACATGCCTAAACTATTGTTGCTACTGGTGTCGTGGTCCTCGGTAAGGAGTCTGTTGCTGAGGTGTCGGTCTCTGAGTTGTATTGAAAGTGGATCCTCTCTGGAAGCCACGATATCCTAGTGAATTTCTAGCTGGTGTTTGATGTTGTTGCGCACCAGATGACACCTGCCCCACTTGTCTTACTGGAGTCCTGCTCTAACCCCCACTGATAAGATCCTCCTCTGATATGAGGGCCTTATGGATGACATCATGCAAGGCTTGAGGCATCAAAATCCTAACATTTGTATGAATTCTGACATTAAGGCCAAATGCCTAACCTTTCTCAATATTCAGGTGTAGAGCATACCGAAGAAACTCCATAAAACGAGCCTCGTACTTAGGCACTGTACGACTGCCTTGTCGCAAGGCATTGAACTTGTTGAGATGACGCTTAATGAATTCCTTAGATAGATACCTCTCCCAGAACTGTTACTTGAATAGTTCCCATGAAACGTCTTCGACGACCATGTTCAATTGCAGCAGTAGTGTCTTCCACCATAGAAGAGCGCTCCCCTTCACTTGAAATACCACCATGTAGACCTACATGTTGGAGGTATATTCGTGAAGTGAAAAGAACATCACCATATTCTCCAACCATGTCTCGGCATCTGCGTTGTTCGGGGCACCAAATAACTCAGGAAATTTGACCTTCTCGAGTTCGTAGTGAATTCTACTTGTACCGACCAAAGTGCACGATGGACCCTCAGGAGGTGTCGGGGCATCTCTATCCAAACTGATGATCATTGCCCTCTGCCAATTGGGCATTGAGCAGGTGCAAGGAGTGCACAGAAGAAAGAACTCTGTTGGGAGTTTAGATAGAAGCAAGAATCACTGAAGATTCTTGACACTTTTCCAGGAGGGCATTGAGTAAGTGCCAGAGTGCATAGAAGGAACTCTTCGAGTTCAGAGATAGAAGAAGAATCCAGGGAAGGATCTTCACAGGGTTGATGGACACCCTGAGCACTTAGCAAGAGGTTGCTTGAGTGAAGGATAGCTAGGAGGGCATCTGAATTATCCATCTGAGGGAGAAAGGAAAAAAGGATGAGTTTCCTTGGAGGTCGAAGCTACAGGAAAGCTCAGGACGGATAGCATTTTATACGCACAGAGATTCACAGAGGAAGATGAACAAAGGTCGAGGCCTTTGAGCATTCGAAATTCCTCCAAAATCTGGAAGAAAAGCACCGAAGCTCGGAGGAGTAACAACTGTCATCGGATTAAGCCGAGAAGATCTGGACTGTTGAAGGTTTTCGCATCCAGGAGGTAGTACAAGAAGAGTGCATAGAAGAAATGATCTGAAGCCGTCAGATCTCGAGCGAACAACCGTCAGTCATTAGATCTGACAGAATATGCATGAGGTCTAAACCTCACGTGAAGAGCAGCGAAGTGGCGAGTGGATCAGAGTCGTCCATATGGGAGTGGATAGGTGGCATACTCATCGAGAGGTTAGAGTCTCATTGACCATTTTTGGGTTTTGTGAGTTGAGGAGCTGAAGGCTTAGCATTCGGATTCACGAAGTCGCGAAGTCTGAGAAATCCAAAAAGGCGAGAAGTTCCATCATGGGACCCGCAAAGAAGATGTGTCAAAATTTCACCGTTTCACATATCAAAGGATAAAAGGTCGAGACTTTCATCCTGAAAGTCCCGAAGCGGCGAGAAGCGAAGTCATGAAGTAATCTAAGCCGTCCATCATAGGAGGATAGGTTTCAGAGATCAGAGGATCTCACGAACTCGGAGGTTCACCGGGTGAGAACCCAAAATTTGGGTGCTCGAAGTTGTGAGAAGTGAAGCCGCGAAGTGTCAAGGTTTCACCTAAGAGACACATGGCAGAACTACACAGTGGGCTCGGGAAGTGGACCAGTGAACACACGTCAGAAATTCGGAGGAGTCAACACCCCATTGACCTCTCGTGTCTCGGGGACTCGGGAGATAAGGAAACGAAGGTTCGAGCCTTCAACTAGCGAAGTCGCGAGTAGCGAGAACGAGAGGAGAAAAGGTCAATTTTGCCTCTCGAGAGTTCGGAAAAGAAGGTACCAAGGTTAGACCTTTGAACTCACAAAGGCGCGAGAGGCAAAAGGTGTTAGTGCTAACCTAGCCGGTGGTCGCACAAGGAGGGTGATGACAAAGGGAGAGTTGTACCCATTTCACGATCTCGGGTATCGCGGGATTGCAGAGGAAGAATCGAAGGTCACGACTTGTGAACTTGCGAGATCACGAACCGTGGAAAAGGACCTGTGGATCGATTTGAAATGGGATTCCAGTAGAGAATCCGAGAGAGCCGATCCAGCTCGAAGGACATATAGAACGATCTTGTGAGCGGGTATCGGTCCCGAGGACCGATAGGCCTGCGTCAAGTTTGGTATCAGAGAGAGAACTTTGTCTATATACTGCAGGCAGAGAGGGAAAAAGAAGGCATGGTACTGGAATCTCTGTAGATGATTGGCTGCAGGTAAGTAGAGATCAAGGAGATAGTTAGGAGGACTACAGAAGAGGCTGGAAACACTCAAGGTTTCAGAGTGACAGTAGCAGGTTTACCAGGAGAGCAGACAGAGGCAGCGATATGGCTACTAAAGGCCATAGATATGTTGGAAGGAAATACCTAGAGCTGATGAGAAAAGCTGAATGGGATGAAGAACTCGCTGAGATGAACGCGAGGATGGATGAACTTGCATTGGAGATGCAACATAATGCAAGATCAATATGGGTATATGAATGGCCCATGAAGCAGAAGGTAAAATGGCTAGTCAAGCAGCTGATGGTCATAAGGAAGTGTAGACTGTTGAGAAGGTGGTTGAGGCATGCTGAAAACCTCAATAGACTAGAAGAAAGGGTTCAGATGTGTGAGCCAGAGCCTGAGAGAAATCTCAGTGATGCTGAGGACAAATTGGGATCCGCTGAAGATCTCAAGAACTGCCAGGAGGGCAGAGAGGAAATTTCTGATTGCCAAGTGGGCAAAGAGTTGAGATCAGCTGAGGATCTCATAGACTGTCATGAGGAAAGCCAGGGAATTTCATAGTGCCAGGTGGGCAATGGATCGATATCGCTGTGGGATCTCATGGATTTCCAGGAGGGCAACAAAGAGTTTTCAATTTGCCAGGTGGGCATGAGAACAAAGATGGGATCAGTTGATTCCATAGATTGCTAGGAGGGTAGCAGGAAAATGCCATATTGCTAGGTCGGCAGGGATGAGAAGATGAGACTATATGAGGGTCTCATAAACTCAAAGGTGAGTTTGGATCAACAGATGCAGCTGACAGAGGAGGAAGATCACAGAAATATTCTGACGATTGGAGGAATTCAGATATTCCTGCCACATAGCCCAGAGAAGGAAAAAAATTATGTTGCAGATGAAACAACAATAGACGCAGGACAACCAGCTGAGACTATCGGGAAGGAAGAATTGGAGCAGATTTGGGAAGATGCGCAAGCAGGAGAGGATGATGAGCATTCCGAGGAATGGCTCAATATTTTCAACTAGGAAAGTGAAAAGACTGCAACATTGGAGCTTGCAGAAATGGAGGAAGAAGAATAAGTAAACAACATTAGTTTGACTAATCTGTATGAGAAAATTGAAGACCTAGAGAGAAGGGTGATAGTGCAAGGCATGCACATCAAACAGGTGAATTTGGAAGCAGGTGAAGAAGACATGGGAGATCATGATGATCTACCCAATTGCAGAAAATTTTTGCAGCTGGGGAGACTGCAAAAATAGAACCATCCACTGGAGCGGCTAGACAAAGTGATCGACAAGATCAGAGAGATGATGTTAGGGTCAGCAGAAACTGTCAGCAAGGAGAAGTTGAGCAGAAGGAAAGAAGTAGAAGCAATAGCGCATAAGCAGCAGCAACAGTAGGGACATGGAGCAGATGAACAACTCCAGAAATTTGTTTGGGATCCAGGAGGATTTCAACCGTTGAGATGGGAAGCTCATGAGCAGGAGCTCATGAATTTTGTAGCTGAGAAGTATGATGCAGGAGAATCTCTCCACATTAGCCAACCAGCTAGCCATCCACGTCAGCGCATGCATTCAAGGCTGAAGAGAGGTGCAACCCTTGTCTTCAATTTTGAATTTGAATGTAATTTAATGTTAGGTTGTTGAGCTGTGAGACCGTGCTATGCACACAGGCTGTAGATAGATGGGTCTTTAATGTTTGAAGGCTGAGATCTAGATCCTATTTTTGGACTAGACATCCCATTCAATGCCATTGAATAGGGTAGGTAGATTGGAGGGAAGAGGTCGAAGAGCCCCCTCATGTAATAGATCAATTTTGGATCTCATTTGGAGAGAGTTGTAATAGTGGGAGAGAGTCTGTGAATAGAGAGCAGAAGAGAAAGAGCTGAGACCTTGTTACATGCCGTGCTCAAGAACACCTTGTAGAAACAAGCATTTTCCATTTAATATAAACTAGAGCAGTTTTTCCTGCATATTTCCTGTGTTGAATGAATGCATGTGTGTGCTCTTTATGATGTAGATGTATACTAGACATTTGCAGGGAGTTGTTTTGATTTCAGACTAGAGAGAGGTTCTTTGTGGTTTCATGCCAGGAGGGCGTGATAGAGTACTATGGTCTCTGAATACTAGTGCCTAGATGCACTTATGAACTTTGTGGAGTCAGACAAACACATGTCAGGTGGGAACATAAACTAGAATCAACAATTCAGAGGAAGACCTTTGAGGTTGCTGAACACCTCAGGAGGCAAGGCTGTGGGGAAACAAAGTTGTAGACAGAATCTCTGAGGAGTTCTGTAAAGCTCTGCTAATTGGGCATTGAGAAGGTGCAAGGAGTGCACAGAAGAAAGAACTCTTTTGGGAGTTCAGATAGAAGTAAGAATCACTGAAGATTATTGATACTTTTCCAGGAGGGCATTGAGTAAGTGCCAGAGTGCACATAAGGAACTCTTCAAGTTCAGAGATAGAAGAAGAATCTAGGGAAGGATCTTCACAGGGTTGCTGAACACCCTGAGCACTCAGCAAGAGGTTGCTTGAGTGAAGGATAGCCAGGAGGGCATCTGAATTCTCCATCTGAGGAAGAAAGGAAAAAAGGATGAGTTTCCTTGGATGTCAAAGCTACAAGAAATCTTAGGATGGATAGCATTTTTATACGCACAGAGATTCACAGAGGAAGATGAACAAAGGTCGAGGCCTTTGAGCATTCGAAATTCCTCTAAAATATGGAAGAAAAGCGCCAAAGCTCAGAGGAGTAACAACTGTCGTCGGATTAAGCTGAGAAGATCTGGACCGTTGAAAGTTTTCGCGTCCAGGAGGTAGTATAGGAAGAGTGCATAGGAGAAATGATATGAAGTTGTCAGATCTTGAGTGAACAACTGTCAGTCATTAGATATGATAGAAGATGCATGAGGTCTAAACCTCATGCGAAGAGCAACGAAGTGGCGAGTGGATCAGAGTTGTCCATCTGGGAGTGGACAGGTGGCATACTCACTAAGAGGTCAGAGTCTCATTGACCATTTCAGGGTTTCATGAGTTGAGGAGTTGAAGGCTTAGCATTCGGATCTGCGAATTTGCGAAGTCTGAGAACTCCAAAAAGGTGGGAAGTTCCATCGTGGGACCCGTGAAGAAGACATGTCATAATTTCACCATTTCACATATCGGAGGATAAAAGGTCGAGACTTTCGTCTCGAAAGTCCTGAAGCAGCAAGAAGCGAAGTCGTGAAGTAATATAAGACGTCCATCATAGGAGGATAGGTGTCAGAGATAAGAGGATCTCGCGAAATCGAAGGTTCGTCGGGTGAGAGCCCAAAATTTGGGTGCTTGAAGTTGCGAGAAGCGAAGCCGCGAAGTGCCGAGGTTGCACCAAAGAGACACGTGGTAGAACTGCACAGTGGGCTCGAGAAGTGGACCGGCGGACACACGTCAGACATTCGGAGGAGTCAACACCCCATTGACCTCTCACGTCTTAGGGACTCGGGAGATAAGGAAACGAAGGTTCGAGCCTTTGACTCATGAATTCGCGAGTAGCGAGAACGAGAGGAGAAAAGGTCAATTTCACCTCTCGGGAGTTCAGAAAAGAAGGTACCAAGGTTGGACCTTTGAACTCGTGAAGGCACGAGAGGCGAAAGGTGCTAGTGCTAGCCTAGCCGGTGATCGCGCAAGGAGGGCGCTAACAAAGGGAGAGATATACCCATTTCGCGATCTCGGGTATTGCGGGATCGCAGAGGAAGAGTCGGAGGTCACGACTCGCGAACTTGCGAACCCCGAAAAAGGACCTGTGGATCGATTTGAAAAGGGATTCCAGCAGAGAATCTAAGAGAGTCGATCTGACTCAAAGGGCATACAGAACGATCCTGTGAGTGGGTATCGGTCCCGAGGGCCGATAGGCCTGCATCACAATGCACATAAAATAATAGAAGTTCAATCAAGAAAAAAAACAAAGTTAGAAAATGAAAAATGTCCAAAGCCGATCATGAACGAATAATTGAATATGGCATGCCATTACAATTTCTTTAAACAAGTGATGTATACATTCCAAAATTTATGAAATGAAATGAACAATGGTTAAAATTTACGATAAGTTTGATGCAATGCATACGCATGCAAAATGAATCAGTGGAAGCTTGAGAAGTACACAAGCTCTACAAGAATGTGTATTCAAATATCCACACAATATATGCTTTCATTTATATTTTCATAGATATAACATGTTAGAAATATCTAACACGCCTTTGTCAATATGTCACCCACTTACACTATGTTAATATTGTTAGAATATGATGGATGTGCTCGTTTAACCATAGAAAATATCACTATTGTCACCCAACCATAGGACGAAGCCACCCTCGAGCACCTTAACCTTGACAGAGAATCATTTCGGAAGCAAACCCTAGGCTAGATAGCAAAACAAGATAGTGCACCTCTCTCCAAGGATAGCGCATCAAACAATAGTAACAAGAGATGGTCAAAGAGTCCAAACCATAACCAAGAGAGAGTCCAAAACCAAAATCTTCTAGCTGCAGCAACTACAATGAAATCTCTCCTCCAAACTTGCTCACAGACTAGCCAACAACAGTGCGCACAAGTGTTGCTTCCGAAGTTCTGAGAATGCCTGCCATAATGAAGATTGACCTACTGTATTTATACTAAAACTGGCAAACTGCTTGGGTCGACTTCTCATGCTGGGCGCCTATTTACTTAGTATATAATATTTCCTTTAGCCAACTTCTTCTCTTGGAGGCTAATAACCTAATACAAATTATCCTCTTGAGCTGATTTGTCTTCTAGGGTTATTAGCCAACTAATTTAGGGTTTCTTCTTGCTTCCCAGAATATTCTATTCTTGTCAGGTTTACACATGGAGATAAATACCTCCCACAACTACCATAATATCAACACTCTCTCCTAGCTAGAGAGGTATTTGAAAGTAATGGTCTTGAGCACAAACATACCATTTACCCGGTAGCATCAACATAGTCGTATAGACTATCTCATGACTAGATCATGAGCACCATCATCACTATCAATGTCATCAACTACATCATATCTCAAAACCATACTCCATCTGAGTAATCAGACGTGATGCTGGATAAGTCACTCACTCCACAGAGTGACAAGATATCCATTCTTCTAATCGAGACATATGTCCTAGAAGAATAGATGTTCTGAACCATTTTCCATCTAGGAAATCTCTGTCCATTGATCATCCATCTAGTTAATAATCATTTCCAACACTACTGATAGTCTTCAAGGCGATCGAAATAATGTCATTCAATAGAACACAATTGTATCTATCCATAGTAGAAAACAACTACAATCCAATGGTACACTGCCACACCAAGTAGCACACAGATACTTGATTGGTGACATATAGTCACAATCAATGGAACACATCCTCTACAATAGTATACATCTACTGTCCGGAGACATACAGTCTCCATAAAAATCATATCATCAACCTTCACATAAAACATTGTTATGATATATAAACTGAATCATCTAGGCCATTCTTCCACTCACATATCTGAGATATGGAAAAGCATATGCCCTAAGAAAGTAAAACATCAATGATGAGTTATCTGAACTATTCTTCTAAAGAAAGGAAGAATAACTGTCCCGATTTCTGAGCCTGGACCATTCACTTATCTTGGCCATTCCTCTAGCACTAAACAAAGTGAAACCTGGAGAGAATGAATCTGCCCTAGGGAATGCCTGTCCCTGATTACTACACATGGAACATTCGCCTATCTGGGCCATTCCTCTGGCACTAAACAAAGTGAAAAATGGAGAGAATGAATCTTCCCTAGGGAATGGCTATTCGAACCATTTCCTAAGGAAATGACTATCCTGCACCAACCTCCAAAACAAACCATTCTTCGAGACTTCTCACAACTGTGAGCTTCAAAAGAATGACCGTCCGGTGAGGACGACCAATCTTCTTGACCACTACTAAGAGTTATTGTCAAGAAGATAGACTATCCTAGACCATTCCCTATGTTAACCACAAGGGGAATCAATTTCTATGGTACATAAACAATCCATTGAACCATTTTCATTACGAAAATGACCATTTGATATGGACCATTTTCCGAACTGGAAAATGACTTTCCATAAATCAATAACACATCAGTGCTCCCTCCCAACCTGGGATTCATCTCTTCCTTTTTCAATAAGGAATTCATCTCCATGAGCTCCAGCTTGAGTACACAAACTCTTTCATCTTGAATAGAGGATTTACCAAAATGTATGCTTATCTTCTCATCTGTGAAGATATATATTGGAGAACCACTTCTCCTTTCTGGACTTCATCACGGAGAATATAATTCTTGATCTCACTGTACTTTGGTCTTTCTGGAACACTGGTTTTCTAAATGCTTCATACAACTTTGATCATCATAGTTGAATTCAAATCTTTTGTTTCTTGCTATCTCATAACATCGTGGCAAGGGTCAAACTTGGAACATATCCAAGTGGTACTTCTTTTGTCATCATGAGATCTTTGTCATGGATTGGAAATCCATCATCCTTGAGTTCTGAGTAACCATTCTGATAC
This sequence comes from Picea engelmannii, assembly GCA_009831015.1. Lineage (NCBI taxonomy): Eukaryota > Viridiplantae > Streptophyta > Pinopsida > Pinales > Pinaceae > Picea > Picea engelmannii. The sequence goes on from ML790724.1 coordinate 301,246, forward strand.
AATATCTTTTTTATAGAGGGGTTTTCACCACGCTTTTGCTGTGCATTCGAGGCTCTGCACCAAGTTGTTTGAATCCATACACAACCTTCTTCCATCTGCATACAAGAGTCTCTTCCTGGTATACCTCAAAACCTTGGGGTTGTTCTACATATGTTCTTTGTTCAATTATTCTGGAGAATAGTCTTTTCATTCAGATGATGTAAACTCCAACCCATATATATTGCGGACAATATAATGGCTCATGTAGAGGTATGTCTGGTTTACTAGAACAAGTAATCATCATAGTCTTCTCCCTCCATGTGGGAGAAACCTTTGGTTCTGGATCTCACAATGCTTACATTCATAAGTCTTCCATACATTGTTCTTCATCACAATTTTCATTTCCTCTGCTTGATTGCTTTTAGTGAGTTCAGGTTAGGATGGTAGTCTTGTGATTCTTGATACAATGACGGGTTGTTTTGTCTTTTATTTCTCTTTTGGAATCTTCATGTTCTTCCTTATGTTTTTCTTTAGCTCTTAGGTCCATGGAGTTTTCTATAGATTCCAACTTCTTTCTTTCATCATGGGATCATGGATAAATACTTCATCATCTTCAATGGATCATATTATTTAGGATTATCTCCCTCCTAATCCTTGCTTCATGCATGAATGCATGCTCTTCTTTTGGAAATATATAATCGTCTCCCTCCATCTAGGAGGGTCCATACTTCCGTCTGCATCCTTATTTCCTTTTGTAAAGTGTCACAAGTATTTTTCCAATTTCCTTTTGATTGCTGACTTCTTTCTGTCTTTACTTCTTCTAGGTTTCTTCAAGATTGATTCTGATTTTGGCTTATCTTGCAGTTGTTACTTATGCAATGACTTCCACATGAATCATTACTAGGAGTTGTTGATGTACTTCATCCTTTCATGTGTATTTCTTGACTTGTAGTCATTGTGATAGTAATCCTTATCTTGTTGTTCTTCCATAGGTATAGTTTCTCTTGAACATATTATCTTCTAGAAAATAGATATGCAAGATATATATAGAAAACATGGTGTGTATATATAGAAAACATGGTGTATATGTAGAAAACTATGAAGCGTATTGTTACCTTGTCTTAGAAGAAGAAGTCTATTTTGTCCTGCTTGGATTTCTTTGAGGGTTCCCTTTCTTCGGCAACTGATGCTTCGTGTGTTTCCTTCCTTTTATTTAACTCAAGACAATGATTCTTGTAGTGACCATACTTTCGACAATTGAAGCATTGTATTCTTGACATATCTTTCTCTTGATTTGGTTTCTTTCTAGAGCCAAACTTCTTTTTATTCCTGAAATGCTTGAACTTTGCTGTGAAGGCTTGATCATTGTATTTATTTTGAGGTTTCTCTTTTGCATCGATCCTTGATTCTTCTTGTGCACATCTAGTCCAAAGTTCTTCAAATGTAGGATACTCCTTCCTTGTGTTCATTCTTGACGCAAATGCATCCCATGTCTTGGGAAGACCATTGAGTACTATATTTACCAGTTCCTTCTTTGAGATGATCTCTTCAATAGATTGTAGTTGATATATTAACTACGATATCTGTAATGTCCCCACTTTGGGACATCATCACAGGGCAGAGACTTATGATGACCAGAGTAGCTAGATGGATGTTATAGCGAGTACAGGGGTATTTGAGAGGCATTGTGGGGTCCAGTTGGAATTTATCATCATATTCCATCATTATGAGCCATTTTTCACAGGTTGGCTTTGGTTTCGTTCCATTCCGACGATTTCCATGATTTTGACTATTTTGAGCTATAAGTTAATTAAAATCACTGAAGAGGGCATTTGGGGAACATTACTTGGAGGAACCTCTCAGTGTAATATTTCATTGGAATCGGGAGGAGCCGCACTACAGGATGGGATGGCTAGAAGTGACTTTCAGTGGCCAGGGAAGCCACAAGGAGAGATAAGGAGATTTTCAGAGGTAAAAAGGTTAATTAATTAATTAAAGTGATTTAATTAATTAATTAAATATTGATAAAATGAAAGT
>ML790725.1:9631-25432 GCA_009831015.1 Picea engelmannii
GCCGGAGAAGCCATAAGGATGGATAAATCACTTTTTAGAGGTAAAATGATTAATTAATTAATTAATTAAGTGATTTAATCAAGGAATAATAAAATAAAGTAAAAGTCACTTGGAGGGAAAAGGTCAACAAGGAATTAGGGTTTTGGAAAGCTATAAGAGAAGAGTCTGCGACCTAATTCATCGTTATGCAGATTCTGACTTGTCATTGAGGAGAAGAGGTGCATCTTAGGAGAGATAGTTCAATGGATTCCAGGAGGAAGACACCAGTGGTTGATTTCGGTGTTTAGAGACACACCCTAGTCACCGAGAAGATCATTCAGGTCTTCTATCATTCTTCAACAACAATTACACAGTGTTCAGCGGCAAGGGCGCATTCATCTAGAGTGAGGGCGCAACTTCTGAGAGGGTTTTTAGTTAACTTATCCCATCCAGGGAGAATTCTGAGATTTCCCTCCGACCCATTTGAGAGGAGGGAAAGACACATATTTTTCCTGGTTCCTCATCATATTCCCATGGAGGAATCAACTGGGACACATTTTCTAGACTTGGACGTGCGACACTTTTGGCGGGCACATCTGGGGTTCCAGAGTGAGCATTAGACCAGATTCAGGGAAACCCTTCCAACCCATTTCCTAGTAGACCAAGGCAGTTGTTTTGAGACATATCTCATATGATTCCAATGGTGGAATCACTAGGACACATTTTTCCAGAAGAAGAGGGGCACATTCCCCCAGGGGTATCCATCCGAGGTCCAGATTCATCAACAGAGGAATCCAACAGATACCAGTACTGAGGACTAGAGCAAGGCACATCATTTGGGACAGTTTCTAGTCCATTCTAAAAAGTATATCTCCTAGGGCGAACTTTCCAGACTTCCAGTAGTTATCGTCAGAGTTGCCATAGTCCCAACACATCCATTGATTCTGCAGTGCTCCCATATTCCAGGTATTATCTTTTAGTTTCTTATTTGTATTCTGGCTAAGATCCTTTGTCTGTTGATCTAGTCAAGTATTGTCAGTTTATTCAGCTGCATTCGACCATTTTGTAATCCACATATATATCATAATATAAACTTTGCAATCCTTTGTCGCATTTATTATTTGTATGATCATTTATATGTTGTAAACCATTGATCCTACACACACATTAGCAACATTTCCTAGACTAGCTAGTCAGGAAAATTACACAACATTGGCACCTGAGTGCACTTCCATGGCCCGCATTGGCCATCCGACACCACACCCGACATCAAGAACCCGGTCCCCAGGCTTCATTTTCAACAAATTTGCAACAAGGTCCTCGTGCAGGCGTGTCTCCTCCTTGTGGGATTTCCCAGGAAACGCAGGCGAGAAATGGAAGCTCTGTTGTGTTTCAAACTCGACTTAGGGTGTGCGTTGCCAAAACGGACTGATCTTAATTCATTTGATCTGTCTCCCCTCCCCCTTATTTTTCTCTTATCTCAATCGATGACCCATTACTCCAATCTACAGTTCCTTACACACAACCTTTCCAAAATGCTCCTCACATGCTGTGCATGAAGAAACAATGCTCGTTGATCAATTCAAAAAATCCTCCATGTACAACGCTGCAATAGCACACCCTTGCTAACAATGCAACCCTCTCACGCCATAATCTATGTCTTATGAAATTTCACAGTTAATTTCTCCATGTTGGCAATGCTTCACCCATCTCAACACAACTGCTTTGATTGCTCTACCTCAAACAAATATACCCTTCACGTGGGTGCTCTCCAGGCAGGAGATCCAGTGGTCCTTTCCTCCACGCAGGAAGATCTTCAACCAAGCGGCAATGATCTCAACACAGTCCCTCTGATACCACTTGTTGGGTCCTAGAACCCACATAGATTAATTTGCAACAGAGAACCAAAGAAACAAGATCCACCATTATTTACATGGTAAAACCCTCAAGGTGAGGGAAACATCCACATGAAAATGGAAACATCATTTTATTGCTTAACAAGAGATTTTAAAACCAGTAGCCCAGAGATGGCTTGAAGCCCCTTGCTCAATATTTGCCTCTTGTTAGGCAGAAATCTTGTCGTTTAATTCCGTTGTAGTACTTTCCCAACTATTTAATTTGTCAATCTGAGGTTCGTAGGCTTAAGAAGAACACACACTATATATGCAGGACTGAAGTAGAAGTAATCTAATCTAAATTGTTGAAATGAAATTAATCTAGGAAAGTATTGAAAGACTAACTAGGAAAATAGGAAATTAATCTAGGAAAACAATACAACATGTGAAAATTTGAATGACAAAAGACATATGTGAGCTCACAAAATAAATCAATCTCAAATTATATTACAAGAATCAAATGACAAAGCATGAAAGAATAACAATGAAAGAATCAAAGCTAAGAATCCCCTTCTCCTAATTGCAAGACTAAATTATGAATTAAATGCCTCCCTTGCATGAAGAGAGAACACTCTCTTATATACATGAGTTTCATAATGACAGATCCACTATTATCTCAACTTACTACTTCAAATCCTCCACAAATATCTTGGATAAGATATCCTATCAAAATCTCCATGATCTTCTCCTTTGAATATGCTTGAATGATTGTCCCAAATATTCTTCAAATCTTCAAAGCTTGAAGATGAAGGCTAGATGGTAACATTTGACTTTGTTGAAATCTTCAAAGATTCCTGCACACATCATCAAACTCATCCAACCTTGATATATAATGAAAATATGTTAATTTCTAATATTTAATCACAAATTCACTTATAATACTAAAATGAACAAAGTGGAAAATAATAATGTGAAACCCAAATGTATTTATGAAAATGGTATGATGGAAGGTAAATGGGACGATGAAATGTAAGGAATAGTGAAGGAAAAGGTGGATGAAAATACGACATTTCTGAGGCCCAACATGTCCCCCAACTGAACTTGTTGCATGTCCTCATGCAACCATGCATGTATTTTCTTAAGAACTTTTGGCATTTAAACTATGGCTTTGATTGATGATGTCCTTAACAATGAATGTTTACAATGGTATGAAATACAAGAGTAACAACATGTGATATACATGAGTAACAACTTACATTTTCTTATGATCGATTCTTGTGTGACAACCATGAATACAAAGAATGTTGGTTCTTGTGTTAACAACATTCATTTCACTTATTTATTTTCTTGCTGAAATAATTTATCCATATACTCACTGGAAATAATAAGCTATCAATGTGCATAAGAAAACATCACTGTGTATAGGAAAGCCTTTTCTTTATCTTTATGAATCATTCCAATATGTATATCAATTGAAATGCAACAAAGTGTCATTTGAAAAGAAATGTTAGTGAATCATGTTATCACACTAAGTTGCCTTGGGTCTTTGGTTTGATTAATACTTTTTTAAGCCTTAGATTTTAATTTTTTGAGTCTCATCCTCTTAAAGTTTGATGTTAGGTTCATCTTATAAGATTAAAGTTTTGAGTCATATTTCTTGTTTGGTCCTCAATTTGGTTTATGGTTCTAGAACCTATTTAGCTCATGACTCATTTTTGGACCTCATCATGAATTGTCCCTGAATCAACTCCTCCCATTGCTAAACTGATGTGACTCCTCTTTCTCTTCACTCATGACCTAGTAAGCATGACTCGTTGTACTCGCTTACCTACCCAATCATTTTTTGATTTGGAATCTCTTCCTACTCATCAACCAGTTCCGTAGCGCTTGTGACATTGATTATCCGTCCACTGCAAGTCATGATTTCCATGACTGAGATCGTGTCCCTTATTTTCAATGCCAAAAGTCGGTTAATGTGCCTTCAAAAGATCTTGCATTTATGATCCTTGGTAATGGTTTCTTAATTTTGAAAAAGTTTATCAGTGCTGCGCTGCGTAAGTTTGCTTGTTCCGATCAAGCAACTGCATGTCAACTAAATCTGATGCCGTGAGATATTACAGGGCCAAATTTTCCTCAATTTCATCCTATGATCGCAATGAAGACCTCAACAGGTGTCGAATTTACAAGTATCCTGTGCAGCCTCCTTTGCATATTAGTTTTCTCAGGAAATTTGTGCTTGGGTTTTTGGTTTGTTAAGCCTACAGGGTAGTAAGGATGCCATATTTGCATACCTGAAAATGTCCTTGCTCGTGTCCATGTTCTGATTACTGTCATTTTCTTTAACCATTGAAGTCGCAGGCCTATAATAGCTTATCCTCTATGTATGCGTTGTGCTACCCAGAGGTGCTACTCAAACCCTCTCTGTTTTCATTGCTCCCTTTCATCCTGTACAAAGAGCCATTCTGGATTACCCCTTCATAGTCTACGCTCTAAAAATCCTTTACAAGTCTAAAGGTCTATTTCCCATAGTCAAGCTCGGCTTTCTAAGAACTGTCAATTTTAAGGGCCATCTTTGTACATTTGAAACCTGAATTGAAGCTTTTTGGTCATTAGCATCCCTTAAGCCTCCCAAGAAACCTCATTTTTGAGTCATGGAGACCCCTTAGTCGAAGAAAGCACACAAAGGTGGCAAGATAGTTAGGACATCTGAGAGAGGAAATAAGCTTCTCTTTCCCGCTTCCCCTCCAACAGTTGAAATCAAGGGTAAAAGACCTTTCACTAGGTCATCAATTCCTAAGGAGGTTTTGAAAGAGTAGTCTTTACTAGAAACCCCTATGCATAAGGAGAAAGGAAAAAGAATTAAAAAACTTGTGGAGGAGAAATCAGAAACCCCTATTTAGAGGAAGAAGGGTAAAGGTACCAAAATACTTTTGGAGAGGAAAGATGAAGTCTTTGTGAAAGATTTTGAAGATCCCGTGAAGAACAAAGGAGAAGCTGTTGTGCAAGAGAAGAAGAATAAAGGAAAGTGTTTTGAGAAGGCCGATGAAACACACACTCAAATTACTATACAGAGGGAATAAGAGGATGAGAAGAAGCCTGCTGAGTCTGTGCATGTCTCTACTCCCCCTGGTGATCAGACCTTCAAGAGACTTATCATATAACTTAAGGAGTCAAGAAAAGAAGTGGCTAAATTGAAAAAGGAAGCCATGTTTGAAAGAGTCAAGATGACAGATATTATGGATGGCTACATTCATACCCTTGACTTGGAAAGATTTGAAACAAGGAGGACTCAACCCCTACATAGATAGCTCCAAAACCTCTACAGGCAGAACAAAGGTTTCCAGAATCAGAACAGGAAGCTAAACACAGAACTAAAGCATTTACAAGATGAGTTAGCCCAAAGGAATTTACAGGTGTTGGTTGAGTCTGCCATTGAATATGACAAACCAACAACTAAGGAGAGCACAACTACATTGAAGAAGCCTGCCAGTGCTAAGAAGAAGAAGTCTGTTGAGTCAATTGAAGATACTCTTTCTACCAGAAAGAGTGTGACGCTAAGTGTCAAGATGACAAAATAGTTGGTAAGGGCTAAGCTCCATTTTTGTGAATTGTTCCTTTTTGGGAGGGTTAACTAATATGCAAATATTATCTTTGCCATCTATACAAGCTTCTAGGAATTTAGCTATACGGATTTTGATTTTTTTCTAAGTGCTAGCTTCACTCAGTGGTAAAAGCACTACCTATGGCATAGTCAAGGCACCTAAGTAAAATGGTTTTTTCATCATGGAAGGACACAATCTGCTCTGTACTTGTTCAAGATTCAAAGACGTTGCGTTTTGGCATTGCTACCCAAACCTGTATGCAAACGTAGCGTAAGTGGCGCTGCGTAATATTCCAGAGAGCGTAGAATTGGTATATATATGCAACACAACGACGCTACCTACAAGCGCTACGTAATATTTGGCAGGGAGCAGATTTACACACAAGCACAACACAAGGGTGCTACCTACAGGAGCTACCTTATATTTCAACAGAGGATAAATGATGCCGCATATATGCAACACATGGGCGCTACCTACAATAACTACCTTCTCTCCTTGTTTCATTTTAGGGTGCGCTATCCAGAGTTGCTACTCAAGGAAATTTCCAGCAAACACCAAGAATCTAGGAGGACTATGCCAACAACCTTGGATAAGTTGATGATGGAGAAAATTACAGAAGTAGCAGCTGGCATGCTGAGGACAACTATAGGCTCCAAAAGGACACCTGGAAAAACAGGAGCTAAGCAATAAAAGAGGATCAAATTAGTTGGAAGCATGACTTTATTAGTTACCAACATTTTCCTGTTTTATAGCATAGGTTGTTTTCTTAGTTGTTAGAAAAATAAATGTTTAAGAGATTTTCAAGGGAAGGAGGCCAGCTCGTACCTCCAATTGTTGCCTCCATTTTTGTTATAAATAGATAGATCAATTGCTTTAGTAGGTTCGGATGGTTGAGCAAGGCTCCCTTTATTTTGTAATATTTTGATGAAGTGACTGTGATCTAGTGATGTACTGGACTTAAGACTTTTTGGCTAATATAAATCAACTTCCTTTCCAGTCTATTTGCTTCAGTTTCTAAATGTTCATTCTTTGAAGGATTCACATGAATCATTGTGGTGATGTGATGGTGGATGTTTGATCATTATATTATCATGATGTTTATTTATCTTTCTTAGTTTTTGACGTCAAGAAGATCTTGTGATTAGAAACTTTCTTCCTTAGACTTTTGTAGACCTGATGTTTGCAGCAATCCCTACACTTCTCTCACTCAAGTCTTCCCTCTATTCATACGTACTCCCAAACTACTGGTAGAAGTTAGCCAAGACCTTAATTGCTGGTGCATGCTAGCCCTGTTCTCTGAGTTAGAATATTACCATTTGAGTCCTTTTCCATTTGACTCGTTAAAACACTCTATCATTCACATATAACTTGATGGGTACTGGGATTTGCTTCCATGCAATCTGAAGGTGACTCCTAGTGATAACATTCTTGGCGCCGTTGCTGGGGACGATTTGAAGACTTTTCCCTGGGATTAAAATGACACAGTATTCTAGTTCTAAAGGTGCATTAGAAATCAGTGCTTCGAAGATTGTAGACTACACATGGCGAATCCATTGTTTCAGCTCTGGCACCTAAAAATAGACACACGAGATCAAATCCACAACTACCTTTGGTACCACCTGAGGATTACCCAGAGAAGATAATCAATAAGGGAAAAGCTTCCCAAAAAAGTGTTTCTGCTGCTGCTACAAGTGTTTCTGGTCAGTTGCCTGATTCTACTCTTGATACTCCAACTGCTTTATCAAGTAAGCTTCCTTTATCTTCTGTTGAAGTATCTAAAAATATTGATTTTGGAGAGTTTCCTGTTGAAAACTCTTCCTTTGAGACTAAAATGAAAGAGGAAAACATTGATATATTTTCTTCCCCTGATATTGAGAAGTGTTTCAGTCTTGATAGTTTTGAAGATTTCCCTACTGTAGGTTTTGCTACACCTCTTTCTATTAAAACTTTTGGTTCTAAAGAAGTTGGAACTTCATCTCCCTCCCAGACCTTACCATCCTCTTCAGAAACTCAACCTCCTATTTTGAAAATTGAACCCCCCCCTTCATCCGTTCTTTCCTCTCCTACTATACATACAATCAAGTCTCCTTCTCCTTCTTGTTAACCAAGAATCCAAAATCAAATGACAATTGTTAACCCCCTTGCTAATAGGATGGATGCCATAGTGGCTGCAAGATATGATCCTCTACCTTTACCTCAACCACTGAATGCTCTTCACCCTGGAGATTATTTAAAATACATGCCTAAGTTTACGGGAGAAGAAGATGTAACAACTAAGGAACATCTTGTTGCCTGCTATAGCTATGCAGATAACCAAAATATTGAAAATGAAGATGTTTGGATGAGGGTTTTCATCCAAAGCCTGTTTGGTTAGGATAGGAAGTGGTTTAAGGGTCTGGCCCCTGGATCCATTACTGGTATTGAGGCACTGGATGAAGCCTTCTTGAGGCATTGGGGTGACAAAAAAGATTTTTTGTACTACATCATTGAATTTGGGTCTTTGAAAAGGAAAGAAGGAGAGTTAGTCTCTGACTTTTCTAAAAGATTTAACAAAATGTACAAGAAAATCCCTGATGAGATCAAACCCACTGAAACCATGGAAAAAATCACTTATGCCAGTGCTTTTGATTCCAAATTCTGCCTCCTTTTGAGGGAAAGAAGGCCACCTTCTTTGGTTCATATGAAAGATGTTGCCTTAGAGGTAGAATCCAACATAGTGGCATACGATAAACTCAGGGGAAAATCTGATAGGGATAGGAGAAAAAAAAAAAAGCTGAAGCTTCAATTTCTGATTCCTCTATTGTCCATTCTCAAGTAGATGAGCTGACCAAATTAGTAAAATCTCTCTCCACTAAAATTGAGAAATTGAAATCAGAAGGAAGACAACCATATAGAAATGCTCAAAACACTGAAAACAGAGGTAATTTCAGGAGACCCAACAATGCTCCCCAAATCATTCCCAGAAACAGAGAGAGAGATGATCAGAGGGTATAAGCTCCTTTGAAAAATAATTTAGTGGCAGATGAAGAAGAAGAGGAGGTTGAAGTTGATCCCGAGATTCACTATTTAGGTGATACTTCCCCATCCCCACACTTGACTCGATCCTCTTATGAGCAATCTTTAATGGATATTCAAATTAATGAGTTAAGAAAAGGGGAGAAAGAAAAGGAGAATCCTAGTAGATATAATTTGAGATCTAAGAAGAATGCAGAAAAAACTAAAGCCCCTAATCAACCTGTTCAGAGAGAAGATCCTGCTAGGGCTGTGATAGTGAACAACAAGGAAAAAGACTCTCAAAACTCACAAGTTCTAATTAGAGATCCTCCTCCTGAAACCAAAGAGATCTTGAAGCCTTCCCCTTCCTTCAGTTTTGAGAATGAGATCCAAAAAATAAAGATCCTCGTACCTTTTTTGGAATTGATAAAAAATGAGGATTTTAGAAAATATTTATCCAAAATGTTACAGCCAGAATCATCTCCAAATGCCACTGATTCCATAAATCTGCAATATGAAAAACCAACAATGATTTTATATCCTTTGATAGAAGACATAGATGACTCATCTCCACCTTTTTATACTTCACTGAATATACATGATAAGGTGCTACACAATTGTCTCATGGATTCAGGGACATCCCACAATCTTATGCCCAAATTTGTTATGGATGAAATTGGGTTAGAAGTCACAAAGACCTATCATGATTTATATTCTTTTGATTCTAGAAAATTCAAATGTCTTGGAGTCATTAAGGATATGGTGGTGACCTTATTTTAGCTACCCATGAAGAGTATACTTATGGATATCGTAGTTGCCGATGTTCCCCCCAAGTTTGGTATGCTCTTATCAAGATTCTGGATAAAAAGACTTTTGGGAACCTTGCAGATGGATCTCTCTTATGATACTATTCATGTTTTTGGGGGAGAGCATAGAAGACTTTACAAGGAAGACCAATTGGCTTACATAATTAGTGATGAAGAAAACCCCGTCAATCACCCTATTTTTGCTTTTGATACAGATATGGGATCTAGTATTTTGCAGCTCATCGATGCCCTGAAAGCCCCTTTAGAAATCAGAGAAAAGTCCATCAAATTTTCTGAAGATCCTCCTCTAACTACTTCTATCTGGAATATGTTCTTTGATGGATCCTCTTCCAAGGAAGGTGTTGGTGCTGGGGTGATCTTTGTCTCACCAACTCAAGAAACTATATCTTTGTCATATAAACTAGAATTTGAGATTACTAATAATGTGTCAGAGTATGAGGCTCTTGTCTTGGGTTTGAGGGCAAAAAAAGACATGGGGATAGAGGAGTTGTCAGTATTTGGGGATGCTGAATTGATAGTCCATCAGATTAAAAATATTTATCAAACAAAGCATCCTAGGCTTAGATCTTACATAAATGAAGTATGGGATTTAGTGGACAGTTTTTTCTCTGATTTTAATACATCATTCATTCATAGAGAAGAGAATACTATGGCTGATTCTTTGTCTGTATCAGCAAGCAAATTCAGAATTCCCATACCACCAAAAATCAAGTATGATGTAGAAGTCAAATATAGGCCTACTATACCAGACAATGTAAAATATTGGAAGGTGTTCGAAGATGATTTAGAACTTAAAATTTTTCTTGAGACTGTTGATGAATTTTCTGCATTGCACATCGATCAGGATCATGATCCAGAAATAACCCCTCATGTTGATGCTTTCCTCAATAAAATTGCTAATCATCATATTGTGCAGTTGCCTAGCAATCATATACCAAAGGGACTAGTTCCTTTGGAAAGATTATTTGATGGGAATGATGTGGCATTGAAAGGAAAGGTATCCAATGATGATGCTGATATCACTGAGTGCAATGTGGGCACTGAAAAAGATCCAAAATACGTCAAACTGTTAAGCATCCCATCAGAAAAGTAGAGGGCAGAATACACTAAATTGTTGAAATAATTTTCTGACGTATTTTCTTGAACTTATGAAGATCTCAGAACATATGACACAAGCATAATAGAGCACAAGATCCTGTTAAAAGAAAACACCAAACCTTTCAGGAAAAAGTTGAGGAAAATCAATCCTATGTTGCTACCTTTCATGGAGAAAGAAGTTAAGAAGATTTTAGATGCAAAAATTATCATTCCTTTGAGGTATTCCGAATGGGTAGCCAATTTGGTCCCAGTAAAAAAAAAGAATGGGGAAATCAGACCTTGTGTCGATTTCCAAAATTTGAACAGAAGCTCAAAAAAGGATAATTATCCTTTACCCAAGATGGAACACATATTACAGAAGGTGACAGGAGCATCTAGGATGTATTCTCTGGATACAATCAGGTATCTATTTTTCCATAGGATAGGGAGAAGACGACCTTCACCACTCCCTGGGGGACATTTATGTACACCAAGATGCCCTTTGGTTTGATGAACGCAAGGGCAACTTTTCAGCGAGCTATGGACATAGAATTTATTGGAGAAAATGATAAGTTTGTTGTTATCTATTTGGACGACATAACTGTGTATTCTCAGTATGATAAGGAACACTGCCATCATTTAAGAAAGGTTTTCTTGAAATGCAGAAAATTTGGCCTCTCTTTGAATCCAAAAAAATCATTGTTTGCCATGAAAGAGGGAAAATTATTGGGGCATATCATGTCAGCTGAAGGAGTAAGGATTGATTCCAGCAGGGTTGAGGCTATACAAACTTTGTCACTCCCTAGATCTAAAAAAGAGGTACAATCTTTTCTAGGAAAAATCAACTTTTTCAGAAGATTTGTGTCAAATTTTGTTGAGTTAGTTAATTACATCATAGCCATGATGAGGAAGGATAGTGAAATCAAATGGACTGTTGAGGCCCGTGATTTTTTTGATCAAATAAAGAAATCCTTGATAGAAGCCCCGGTTCTTGTTAGCCCTGACTACTCCAAGGAATTTCTTATTTTTTCTTTTGCCTCTTTTGATACAGTAGCAACAGTCCTATTGCAGAAGAACGTTGAAGGCTTAGAACAACCCATTGCCTTTTTCAGTAGGGAATTGAGAGATGATGAACTAAAGTATGACCTCATGGATAAGAAAGCCTATTCATTGGTTAAATCTCTTAAGTCCTTCAAGGTTTATGTGCTGCATTCAAGAGTTATTTCTTATGTTCCTTCAACTGCTATAAAAGAAATTCTTATTCAGCCTGATATTGACAGAAAATGCAACAAATGGACTGCTAAAATCCTTGAATTCGATTTAGAAATCAGGCATACCAAATTGGTTAAAGGTTAGGGTTTAGCCAAGTTGTTGGCTGAATCAAATTTCTCAGCATTGGGGATAAATTTAATTAGCTCATGTGCAGAAAAGAAATAGGATGAATTAAATGACAAAGGTATTCAAATCATCCCTGCATTGGCAGATTGCAGTTGGTACAAGGAAATTATATTTTTCTTGCAGAATTTACAACCTCCAAGTGGTATGGAAAAGAAAAAGGTGAGAGTATTAAAACTCAAATAAATAAAGTATTGCTTGGTTGATCAAATTTTGTATTGGAAGGATCCATTGGGAGTGTTTCTTAGATGCCTAGACCTGCAAGAAGCCCAAAAGATTATGTATGATTTCCATGATAGTTTGTGTGGGGGGCATCATTTTTGGAGGACCACTGCTTACAATATTCTCAGGGTTGGGTATTTCTGGCCTAGTCTATTCATGGATGTTTGTGCTAAGATCAGAACATGTAATAAGTGTCAGGATTTTTCTCGAAAGCAACATCTTAAGTCTTTTCCATTAAAGCCCGTAGTAGCTTTGGGACCTTTTCAACAGTGGGGCCTAGATTTTATCTGTGAAATTCATCCCACTTCCAGTGGCCAACATAGATGGATCTTGACTGCCACAAATTACTTCACTAAGTGGATAGAGGCTATTCCTACCAAGAATGCTTCCCACAAAGTGATAATTGGTTTCCTTGAAGACATTATGGCAAGGTTTGGATGCCTGAACAAAATTATCACTAACAATGCTGCATCTTTCAAGGCTGAACCATTGATTCAGTTCTGTGAACAGTTTGGAATCACATTGATTCACTCTACCCCTTACTATCCGCAGGGAAACGAGCTTGCAGAATCCTCAAACAAAAACATTATAAAGATTATTAAAAAGCTGCTAGAGGATAACAAAAAGGTATGGGATTCGAAACTCAAATTTTCTCTATGGGATGACAAAGTGACAATGAAAATATCCTTGGGATTTTCCCCTTTCCAGCTGGTATATGGAGTTGAGGTAGTTTTTCCTTCTCAACTTGCATTACCCGTGGTAAAATTATTCCAGGATTATCAAGGGGAGCCAGATCATATGATCAGGAGGATTCAACAGTTGGTTGAGGTACAACAGACGCAGGAACAACTTGTAGACAAGGCATATGACCATCAACTGAAGTTCAAGTAGGCATTCGACAAAAAGGTGAACAAAGAGGATTTTCAACTGGGCGATCTGGTGCTCAAGTGGGATGCACTGAGACAAGATAAAGGCAAGCACGGTAAATTTGAAGCTTTATGGGTCGACCCTTTCAACATCTATGAGGTATTCTCTAATAACACCTTCAAGATGCAACATATGGAGGATGAAGAGGTTTTTGGTGGCCCTGTCAATGGGCATTTCCTGAAAAAGTACTTTGCTTGAGCCTTTAATGGCTCTTCATGTCATTGTAAATATCATTTTATTTTTTATTTTTTGTTCCAATAACTGACCCAATAGCCCTAGGATAAGGCACTAAATCTACTCATTCTTGGCAGCCCGCAAGGGGCATGCTATCCCCTGTGGAGCCAATGTTATCACACTAAGTTGCCTTGGGTCTTTAGTTTGATTAATACTTTTTTAAGCCTTAGATTAATTTTTTGAGTCTCATCCTCTTAAAGTTTGATGTTAGGTTCATCTTAGAAGATTAAAGTTTTGAGTCATAATTCTTGTTTGGTCCTCAATTTGGTTTATGGTTCTAGAACCGCTTTAGATCATGACTCATTTTTGGTCCTCATCATGACTTGTCCCTGAATCGACTCCTCCCATTGCTAAACTGATGCGACTCCTCTTTCTCTTCACTCATGACCTAGTAAGCATGACTCGTTGTACTCACTTACTTATCCAATCATTTTTTGATTTGGAAGCACTGCCTACTCATCAGACAGTTTCGTAGTGCCTATCATGTTTATCATCCATCCACTCCAAGTCATGATTTCCACGACTAAGACTGTGTCCCTTATTTTCAGTGCCAAAAGTTGGTTAATGTGCCTTCAAATGATCTTGCATTTATGATCCTTGGTAATGGTTTCTTAATTTTGAAAAAGTTTAACAGTGTTGCACTGCATAAGTTTGCAAGTTCCGATCAAGCAACCACATGCCAACTAAATCTGATGCTGTGAGAGATTTGAGGGACAAAGTTTCCTCAATTTCATCCTAGGATCGCATTGAATACCTCAACAGGTGTCGACTTTAAAGTATCCTGTGAAACCTCCTTTGCATATTAATTTTCTCAGGAAATTTGTGCTCGGGTTTTCAGTTTGTTAAGCCTGCAGGGTAGTAAGGAAGCCATATTTTCATACCTGAAAACATCCTTGCCTATGTCCATGGTCTGATTACTGTCATTTTATTTAACCATTGAAGTCGCAGGCCTGTAATATTTTATCCTCTGTGTATGTGTTGTGCTACCCAGAGGCGCTGCTCAAACCCTCTCTATTTTCCTTTCTCCCTTTCATCCTATACAAAGAGCCATTCTGGATTACCCCTTCACAGTCTACGCTCTAAAAATCCTGTACAAGTCTAAAGATCTATTTCCCATAGTCAAGCTTGGCTTTCTAAGCGCTGTCAATTTTAAGGGCCATCTTTGTACATTTGAAACCTGAATTGAAGCTTTTTGTTCATTAGCATCCCTTAAGCCTCCCAAGAAACCTCATTTTTGAGTCATGGAGACCCCTTAGTTGAAGAAAGAACACAAAGGTGGCAATATAGTTAGGACAAAACCTATGGACATGCGCCTTTTTGACACATAGCCCATGACAAGGGAGATATTTCAAAGAGAAGGATGCCTCTCTTTCTGCCACAACACGCAGAGAGGCCATCCAGAGGTAGCAAAACAATTTGCATTAAATTTTGATGGCAAGAAAACCATAGTTGGGGATTTGGAATTTGAGGTAACTGAAACCTCCATCTCAGCTGCAACAAGGATTCCCATTTTAGGTGAAAAGTGGTTCAAGGCCATGGTTTTGAGTTCACCCTTTGTTAAAGATCTCTTCAATCCTAAATATCGAGCCAATGAGTTGTCTAAGAGTATGCCAAGGAATCAACTGATCGAGTAGTTTGATAGAATTTTGAAGTTCATACAGAGATATTTTACTTGTGAAGGGATATTTAACACCTTGTATCATTACCACATAAGGTTGTTGTTACATTTTACTGGTAAGATTGAGATGAATGTTCCTTATTACCTATTGAGAAGTATAGGTAAAATGTCAGATAGGGTGCAAGCCAAATCTAAGGATGTGGATTCTAGCCTTTTCCAATCTAGATTGATCAGAATGTTAGTATCTGAAGAGTTTGGAAAGAAAGAGATTTCATGGAACAATTTTTTGGTTACTTATCACTTCAAGTTGGACCCAACACCTACTCCCCAATCACATATTGCATTTCCTTCAACATCCACTAGTACTAAAGCAGGTATCAACAAGAAGAGAAAGGGCAGATCCCTTGTTTCAGAAATCAATAAGCAGGTCATGGAAGCTGAGGAGGAGACTTGTCCTTCCCCACATAGAGATTTCTCACCCCCACCTCCACCAGAGTTAGATCAAGTGCCTTCCTCTACCAAGTTGACATCTAAGAGAGGAAATAAGCTTCTCTTTCCCTCTTCCCCTCCAGTAGTCGAAATCAAGGGTAAAAGACCTTTCACTAGGTCATCAATTCCTAAGGAGGTTTTCAAAGAGCAGTCTTTACCAGAAACCCCTATGCATAAGGAGAAATGAAAAAGCATTGAAAAGATTGTGGAGGAGAAATAAAAAAACCCGTATTCAGAGGAATAAGGGTAAAGGTACCATGTTAAGAACCCAATACTGAATACAAAAGCACCACAACAGATATACAAGAACAATATGCAAAATCTTCTTTATTACTATCAAACCCTTAAGGTAGGGCAACACCATACAATGGATCCCTTTATATAGTGCTACCATAACCTAAGAACATTCTAGAGAAGGAATTTTCTAGAAGTAGAACCTTCTAAGAAGTCCTCTTACATTTATTATATCTAATTACCCATTTATTATATCTAACTACCATAGTGGGCCTTATTTAATAATATAGTGGACCCAGTCCACTTTACATTGAATGACCTCCACTATTATCACTATGGGCCCTCTGCCCCCCCCCACTACCTTTCTA